>JANIJI010000061.1:1705000-1922500 GCA_024500535.1 Leptonema lineaticorne
CGATATTTTTTTTATTAAGTTGTTAAGATTTTTTATTTCAAGATTTCTTTGAATACGTTGCTTTATTTATTTTATTAATGGCAAATGACTTTTCCTTAATTTTCTTAGTTCAATTGTATTATTCGAATTATAGTTTATAGTGATTTGTATTTACTTTCTGTTATGTTAAATTTAAAAAAATAATAATAATTTTTTATAAAAAAATCCTTATTGTTATATAATAATCTTGTCTTCATATTTCAGACATTTTTTTAAATACACTGAGTTTTGATAATGTGAGTTCACATATCGTATTTTTACCGTAAATTTCATATTTAATGTTACGAATTTCAAAAACAGTCATTCTATCATAATTAAAATATCGCGTGAAGTTGACTTTCAAACCGTTTATGAAAATATATATTTTCCTTCTCGAATTCAATTGTTTTCACCATTATTCATTTTTTCGTTTGTGAACAACTGCGTTTTCCCGTAAGCCACGAGCTGTTAGCTATATAATAATCGAAAATCAGTGTTCCTTTAACCACCCGTGAGCTTTTTCGTTGTAACACATATATCGTTCCCTTTTCTCGCGCTTTCGACGACGAAATGCGGAAAGGGGATAGTTATATTTTCATCGCTTCTATCGCTTGATATTACCCCTTCCTCTGTGGAAGTTGGAGATACGACTATTTAAGCTTCGTTCTATGTTTGCGACCACCATTTTACCTTCGGCGTTCTCATGGACGTCTTAGTTCTGAACCATGTGATTGCATTTTTTTTACGATATCATCTTTTGTTTCGGGAATAAAGACTTTAACTATTAGTGAACCGGATCTTTGTTTTTAAGTGATTTATTGCGGTAAATTCTGTGCCCTTAAAAATAAATATTTGGTATATCTTTGTATTAAAAGTTTTTTTTTATATAAAATAATTGTAGAGAAGTTTTACTTAATATCAAAAATTGAGAATTTCTTTGTAAATATTAATGTTGAGATCCTAAATGTATATCTATTTATTGTTAGTACTTATAGAAATATTTAAATATTTTCTTTTGATAATTTCAATTTTTAATATATGTGTGTGCGTGCGTGTTGATGGCGGAAAATTAAAATCTATCTTTTTAAAATAAATATTTTTATAAATTTCTTGCTCTACTTCACATTTATTTCATTTGATTTTATTCACAATGTTTTTATGTATTCATTTTAATATTTAATTTCTAGAATAATATTATATACTTTTATTTATAAAAGAAATATTGATCTTAATTGATCTGAAAAATTTATGTGTATTAGTAATTATATAATGAGTTCGTTATTTGTAAATTTAAATGTAAATTCTTTGACATTAATCATTAGAAAGACGACTATAATAATGTAATATCACAATTATGTAATATTATTTTTTTAGTCTCAAATATATGTGAATATTCTTTTTAAAATGAAATATTTATTAATTATATTTTTTCAATAACTACAAAAAATATTTGTTTATTTATGTTTCTTATATATCAACAATTTTTTCTCCGATTTTCGCGTTGTAAATTAAATTCTTTTTTTTCTCCTTCTTTTTCATGTCAACTCGACGAACGATTTCGCTTACTGCTAATTTAATTTTATGGCTGTCACTTTGGTTGCAAAAACCGTCGTAAACTCAATTTTTCTTTTTTGGTTATTTTTTTTTCTATATTATATATACATTTTCTTGTTATAAGCAAAAAAAAACGTGTACAAAAAAAAAGAAAAATGAAAATCCACTATTCTTACGTTCTGAGAAAAAAATCCGAAAATCTTTTTTCTTTTATTGCTTTTATATCGTTATAAATGTTTTCATCGGAGAAAATCGTCTCTTTTACCTTTTCACATTCCTTAAATTGATCTTCATCCGTCCGACCCTTTGATATGGTTTCATATATGTATGTAATATATATATATATATATATATATATATATATATATATATATATATATATATATATATATATATAATTCAAATATCGACATTCGCTTTTTATATAAATATGATTAATATAATTGAAGTAGATAAAAATAAATAATCTTCTATTTCATAATTTTGGAGTTTTATATTTTTTTAATTTATTTAAAAAATAAGATAGTCAAAAGATTAAGTACAAAATGTTAGAGCGCAAACTAGTTTATCACCTTTTTTGTGATTTTGCGGTCGTTAATATAAGGGTTGCTTCTGTTCAGAATCCGTAATAAATTATCGCACCTGATGCTTGTCTCTTCCAGGTAAAAGAAGATTTTTTTATATAGTGCTTTTGAGCCTTTTGGATATCTGAGTAAATTACTTCAACCATTTTCAAACTGGGAATATCTTCGAATTAATGTTAAATTCCTTGAAATTATCTAAAAAACGAATCATCTTTTTAAACATCCAGACGATAATATTTTTTACAAATTTAACTCATGCACATGTAGTCTGAGGAATTCATAATGTGAAATAAAATTTACTAAAAGGTTTGAAATTAAATCATGACACGGCGAATAGGTCTACTTGGATGTCCACACACACACACACACACACACACACACACACACACACACACACATACATACATATATATATATATATATATATATATATATATATAATTGTGTATGTCTAGTGTCACACTAATTGCTTTTATAATTAGCCGTAGTTTGCCCTCGGAACACAGATGGTAACTGCGGTTTGTAAGACAATATTCACTATCTAGTGACTAATATACTTTATACTCACCGCATTCACCATCTATCTTAGTTCAAACATAGATGTCAGCTAAGTTTTCCTCTAAATTTAAAATTTTTCAATTCACCATGAAATTTATTTGAGTAATAATTTAAATAATATTTTACTACAAAGTTCGAGAAGAAAAACAACATTATTTTTTACTTTATAAATAACGAAAGCAGACAGTTATTACTTTATTTATTATCTAAATATATTTTTATTCCATTTCAATAAATCTCTTGCTATATCTAATTTGCATTACGTTTTAGCATGAGAAACGCATTATTTCATCTTTATTTAAATGCTTTTAACATTTAATGCTATCATAAACAATAATTAATGGTGGGTGTTAATAACGTAAAATTATCACGTAAACAAGTTCGCGTCCATCAAATAATGCTATTTAGAACATGTTCATTTTGTAATTTATTATTGTTGTTCAAGAATACTGATATATTGGAGTATAATTATTTTAGTTATTACTAAATATATATTCTAAATGAATTATAAAATTAATTGGAAAATTAAAATTTGAAATATGATACTTTTTATATTGAATTTTATATTATAATTATTCGCTCTAAAATATATAAATTTTGAATATTCAGCTTTTGATATAGGTAAGTATTGATATGCAAAATTTTATATTTATTATAGATTCTTTTTTATTTTACATTTTGTAAATTTATTACAAATTTTTACAATATAAATATTATTGATATTAGTAGTTAATGTTTTTTATTTGTACAACCATTTTATTTTTGAAATGAATTAATTTTTATTAATATTTTAATTATATATATATATATATATATATATATATATATATATATATATATATATTGTGTGTGTGTGTGCGGTAACATAGTACTTCTCATGGAAGTACATTGTACATAACATATATATCCAAGACGTGACAATGGAACTTCTTTGTGTCGGATACTAATGTATTTTCCGCAATCGCGTTCGGACGGAAGCGGAACAATACGCTTTGCGGGTTCACCTCGGAAAACTGTATAACTACTTACTTACCCACTACCAACTGGCACTATTCAGACCTGATTTTATATGTTGTTACACTTGGCAATTGTGTGAAAGCAACCCGTAGACGTATCCCGGTGACTTTATTTCTGTTTAAACACATAATCGAGTCGTTTAAACGCTTCAAAAGCTACCGCGGTCGAAATTCAATCTGGTGTGTCTTTTCGTGTCCACGACTTGTTCACCCACCACCTCTTTTCAAAATCCTTTGCTTTGGGTCTACAGTCGACTAGCACTCCGTTTTAAACGGGCACGTTCGTTGTTAATCGGCCTTTGATACCATTTAATGCGATTATTACTTCAAATAAATATCACGGCGATAGCTCTATCGACACCTTCCAGTTATTTTAGTATAGTATTATTTGATGAAATGATGGGATACATGTCCGTTACTGTGATCCTTTTTTTAATATATTTACAATTTATAATTGATTAACATATCAAGCAAATTCGAGCAAAACTTGCATGTACTCAGTTAACTTGATCATTGCAATGTACGTAACTTACGCCATACATATTTGATCACTTTTCTACTAACAAGATAAGAGGGTTTATTGCTGTTCGGAGTTGGTATTTTTCCAGTTTTGTTAGTTTCCATTTATATGTATGTTGTCAACAACATTTTTTTGAAACTATTTTATATTTATCAATAAACATTTTCTGTTGACATTATAAACTTTCAAATAAAAGTTATATACTAAAATAAATATTTCTTCAATTGCTATATTTACTCACATTATTTATAAAACGGAAATATTAAGTCATTATATGTCTATACAAATTAGTGAAGGAAGCCGCAAACATCTTATAATAATGTTACAATAAATGTTTTTTTTAAATCAACCTTTTTTTATTTACCCTTCTTTTTTTTTACCGGGATTTTAGACTTAAGAGGAAGCAGCTTCTTAAGTTTTTTTTCTGTTTATATTTTGAAAATTCTGTTTTCTCTCCCATTTACACACCAATAAAAATAAACATCAGTCTAGCGTAGGAAGTGACGCGTCGTATAAGCACCGCCGGATTCGACAAACACGAAGTACGCGAGAAACTCTCATAAAAAGCTCACTCGGGGGTTGAACGAGGGCCCGTTAAGCGGCAATAAACTGTCCTCCCTCGCCTCATAATAATTTAAATATTTAACGTAATCTCTGTTGTACCTTTGCCCTTCGTCCTGGTTCTGAAAATTCAGACGACGGAAATTTTTTCCGGTGAAAATTGTTGAATATAACCTTCAACGTAATTGTGCTCTCAAAAAATTATAAAAAACAAACAAATTGACACAATTTTCAATGATCGTTTATACATATTAAGTATTTAATAACATTTGCATAAATAGATTTTTTTGCTTGGAATATATTCCAAATTTTCTAAATAGTTTTGGACGTCTGTCGGCACTCAAAGTAACCAATATTCATTAATGTCTCCATCGGTACTCTGCACCAACTTAAACCACGATAAGTACGATCGCCAGAGAGGTCCAAAAAGCTTCCAGCATCTCCTGAATATTTAATCTTCTTCTTAACATCCCCATAAAAAGTTAATATCCTTTAACTTTGAGATCGTTCCGCTGTGAATAATTAATATTTTGGCATGTTACCCGTATAATTATGTTTGATTGCCGCAGCGTTTGTTCGGGTTTGTTTTGAATTAAACAGGAACTGGTTTTTAGTACCTTCCACACGTTCTCGTATGCGAAATAACACGGCTTACGTCCTATATCTATTCGTTCCCTTACAGATGGGTCCAATGATATTTAAAATTCATAACCGTTTTTTTATGTGGCGCGCACGCGTCATGATATTTGCACAGGCACGTTCACCCCTTTTTATTCAGTTGCCATTTTTTTCTTTTATTCAAACATATTTGATTGGAATGTGATAAAAAATTGCACCAGTTTTTAGATTTTTTTATTTCATTGTAATTTTGAAAATTTAATTTAGAAATGTAGATTATATATATTCGATAATCTTGAAAAGGCAATTTATACTCATCACGGTTGCTCACCAGATATTACCCTCCCTCTCTTTGAAATGGATAAGGGATATACGTGTGCACGATCTAGACGCACAACCGGCTCGTGTTCGCTTTGTTTGTTATGATAATTTAATGGTTTTAAACCCCCAAAACGTGATGAACCCCTCTTGATCTTTCAGAAATTTTGGCCCCTCATCCGAGCATCTACAGTTCTAACTATTGAAATTGACCCTTTGCTATTGTATGTGAAACCCTTCTGCTATCGTTACGCTCCAGCGTATAAAATTTACCCTTCGATTGTGTGCTTATATCGTCGACCCTTTTTTTTTTAGAACTGTGTCACTAAAATTATTGAAATCTGTGAATTTATTGAACGTTTGGCAAAATGTGGGATCCACAGTTTCGTTGTATGTAAAACTTATTATTATAAATAAAAATAATTTAATTCTGATAGTCAAAAACATTTACTTTAATAAAAAAAATATATTTGAAATGTCGTACAGAACATGTATTATAATTGTTATTATACTCTAATAGTATTTATTATATTATATTATCATCAATATATTTTGTAGTTTTATTTATATTGAATTTTTTAATTTAATATAAAGTCGAATTAAAATTGGGTACGCAAAAATTCAATGACATTGTCTTTTATATATCTGAACGGATCATTTGTTTTCGATTCTTTTCGAAAATTTAAAATCAATTCAATGCACTTACCGGAAACATGTTTCGTCGAGGTTGGCAATAGTCTCATTCATGCGTTTCTTACGTTCCCACCCTTCTTTAGAACCTTCGGGGGCGAACGCCCACGCCGCCAATACATTTAATAATAGTCGGTCGCTTGCTGAATTTTGATGAGCTAACCGACCCCCTTTACCACGTCGATGTTACACATTTATGTCCCGAGCACACCGTTCATACATACAAATGTCGAGGCCAGCGGACGCGTCCTCGTTTAGGCTTTATTAGGAAAGGACCAGCCTTGTAAAGTTTCAGTTCCCTTACCGATTTCGGGTTTATTGGGGAGTGAGTCAAAGTAACGTTTTCGCCTCCTGGACCACCGCTATTTTATGCTCATTTGCAGAAAATTAATGCTTTATGTGCATTACGTCATCGCCATTATGTCCGTACTGATTTTACGACTTTGTATGACACAAATTATTGGGTTAAATTGGTCAAAATCATAAACTTCTCTTAGCAGTGTGAGAACTTTTGACTTGTACGCAACCCTTACTTTATATCCACACTCGATTTATAATTGACTGACATTAATTAATTTATTATTTTTTATATCACATTTTAATTGTATTATTATATAGTATGTAAATATGTTATATGAAAATTAAAACTCATAATAAAATGTTAATTCACTGAAAATAGTAATGTTATTTACTAAACGTACAATATTTTCATCAAATATCACCAATATGTGTGGTATTAAAATTTCTTTAGCCGCATTTTTCCTCTTTTTAAGGGGTAAAGGTTTTGTGTTATACGGGACCGAGTTAGTCTCTTATCTTGTTCGTAAAGGTCAGTGGTGAAACCCCATCAAACCCAGACAAATTTTCATCCTTGTAGATTTAGAGTGTCCGACAACAGGTTTTCCGACGTTTTTATCGATAAGCATCTGTTTCCCTCGATCAATAATACTTTTGACCACGCAAGTTCTTTTGTTATCGCTTCTAAATTGTATTTTATCTGTTACATTTTCAAAAAGATTACCCAATTTAAAAGAAAATTAAATTTCATTGCAAATATTTCTTGTTTATAACCAGAAATGTAATATATATCAAAAATATTCTTTTGTCCGATATTAAGTATTTAATATTGGTTTTGGTTTTTTTTTTAATTTTTGTCGTTATGAACTATTTTTTCTGTTCAATTTCCGTTTTGTAGGCGCACTTGTTCCGATTCCATTTCTTATTAAATATCCTTTTCTGTAACTGTTATTTTTCAAATTTCTTTTTGATACGCGTGAAATAAGATTAAACATTTTTTTTTGTTTTTATTATATATTCACTAGAAACAGCCAGTTTTGTGGACATTAATTTTGATTTTAAAGACAATTTATATTTGTTGTAATATAATTTCAGTATATATTTTATTTCTAACAAGTTCACATTCTACATATTTTAATATTACATATTCAGAACACTCGCATGTGAATAACATTTCTATGATATTTTGCTTTTCAATATGAAGTTTTTCAGTTTTATTTCCTTTTATAGAGAAAAAAATCACTGTGTGCATTTGATGGGTTTTGTTCAGTTTGTTATTTCAATTCGATAGTATGATAGTCACGTGTGACCGTAACAAATAATATTTGCCATCGACTGCATTTCAGCATGCAGTTTGTATGCAACATCAATCCCGTTTTAACCCCGCGAACATGTTCACACACTATACAAGCTTAAGCGTATTGAACAGAAACGAGTCATAGGGAGCATTCCGGCGGTAAATCAATCTTATTTATGTTCGCAAAAGTTTTAATTTTCGCCTCGTACAACCTGTACAAGTTTGTAAAAGGAGTTGATATTGTCATTTTTATTCATCACGAACGAACATAATTCCGCTGAGAGCCACGTCATAACAAACATCCGACGGAACTTAACCGGTTATAAAATACTTGTTATAGCAATATCCACATTTTTTCCCTTTTATTCGTGTCATAAGTAATTCAATTATCGTTCCGATCCATATAAGCGAGATTTATTTATTCTGGAGTAATAAAAATATCGCTCGATACTTCTTTTTTATTTCCTCGCTTCCCGAGCTTATATCTCGAGATCTCGACAATGTTTCACAGTACGTGACGGTGATATTTCATGCTTCATGATTTCATTCCAGAAAATATTTTATTGATAACTGTCTACATAATCTACGCTTCATTAGTCTCACCATATTTCACTGCCGTAAATATATTTATAAGCTTTTATGTTTGATATTGAATATAATATATTTACGTTTATTTATTAATATTATAATTATCATTTGAATGTGTAATATAAATCAGCTTTTTTTTCAGAACGCTGTAAAGTGTGCCAATGGGCGACCGCAGATTTGTAACAAGCGGCTATCAAATCTGGGGGACAGAGAACAACCAACTCCAACCCCTACGCCCCTTTCCCACAAAGGGCATATTATTCACAACAACCCAGCCCATGTAAGAATTTTTTTTTGTTAAATAAAATATATAAAAATTTAATTAAAATCTGATTTTGTTTTACTTTACTTATTTAATATTAGTATATGTATTGTTTTCAATATAATAGTCATGATATGGCTATTAACGATTGACGATTGTAATTTTCTCAAATTTTTAAAATATTAATAAACTAAAATATATTAATTGAATCAGATTTTAGAAAATTATTAGTATGCGTTGAAAACTAACTAAATTTTTTGGCTTTGATTCTATAACTGATATTTTCTTCAGTTTGTCGCTTATTTGTCTGGCTTGGTTCCAATGAATACATTTCTTTCCGTTTGTCGACTTCTGAAATGACAAAAGAAAATATTCGATATTAAGAAGATTTTCTTATTATTTTGAAACAATGTCTCTTTTTATCAATTTTATACAATATCATTTCGATTTAGTTTTCTTTAATTTGCGTATTTTTATAAGCCTTACCAGTATTTTGTTTTCAATATTAAACCCATTAAATTATCAACTCATAAAAACAGTGTCAAAAGATCTATATCTCGACTTTGTAACCACTTTTTTTCGATCCGCTCACACAATTAAATTGTACATACACGGTCTCAATGTTAATTAAATTCGCAAAAATACCATAAGCAGTTGCGACTTGGCGAACCGAAATTGTACAACGTGTAATTTTATGCATCAGACGCACGCGGACGCCATATGAATAATGAATGAGGCGGTATGCCTACGAACGTAAGCTCAGTTCTCAACTTTACGTCGCTTTTGTTCTTCGCATTTATTGGAGTTGTATAGAGATATAAGACTCTGAACGCGAAGCTCGGAGATGGAAGCTAATTTATGGGAAATAGACATTAGTGCATATTTTACCGGTTTCTTTACTCTTTAGTAGTATTTACTATAAGTCAAATTTAAATTTTCACTCATGAATTACTAATTATTAATTAAGAAAGAGGAAAGCTATCCAATTATCTTTTTTTCTTTTATGAAATTATTAAACTTTGGTTTAATGCTAATTTTGTAATATTGTACCATATTTTAATTATGATCTTTGATAATTTTTAATTGTTCAAATAAATGATTTTTTGTAATTCAATCCATATTACTATATTTCATTGTCTAAGAACTGTATGTATAAAGAGTATAAATAAAATACCTTTTGAAGATAATTTAAATACAGTAAGTATTATGTCAAATGTTTCAATAATGGAATGAAGGTTGAACTCGAGTCGAGAATTCATCTTTATAAAAACTAAATAAATATTTTGAATAAAAGTAATGTAAAAAACGTAAATGTTATTTTTTAGTATAATCAATGTTAAAAAAATATTTTTATTGTAGTCATTGTAGAACTTGAATAAATCATTTATTTCCTTTTTTTGTATTTCGAGTTAATTCATAGTGTATTTTTTTTCTTTGGCAGCGTTAAAAAAAATATTCGTCAAGCCGTATTTATATGTAATAAATATTTACGACCTCGAAGTACGATCTCAGAATTGAAAACTGATTTATGTCTAATAGTTTCTTGGTAATTTGAATGTAAAATGAATTATTAAACGCTCTTTAATTTTTAAGTTAGGTTATAAAAATGTCGACATTGTACTATGATACTATGTACAACGTGTAAAGTGTAATTGACGGTTAAAGACATTTTTTTATTGCGAGAGATTTACCGCGTATATATATTTCGTTCGATTTTTCTTATATACAAGGAACTGAGTGAATATGAAAAATAAACTAATTTGTTGTGTAGTTCATTGTTTAGCGGCGATCTTTTTAAGATAAATGAACGCCGTTAGCGTTGTCAACACGTGTTGGCTCTCTAAAAATATGCATTTAATAGTGCGGGGGATCGACTGCATAAATTATTCATAGTCTTTTGAGCTCTTCTTATATTTTAACAACTCGCTTTTTGTGTTATCTTTTTTATTATTTTAAAATATTTTATATACTAACGTTTGCGTATGCTGTATTAAAAAAAAACTTCGCTTTTTTTGCACGTGTTATTTATTTTAATAGCCAACAAGAACGTAACCTGTTTTATATCAATAATAATTAGTATACCTTTATGATGTTTGATAGTTAATAAATCAAATATTTTTAATATCTAATGAAAAAGATGCTTTATTTAATGGTTCACTTAAAATGTTGAACGTTTTATATATATTTTCAATATAATTTAGAATATTTTAAATAGAATATACATTTATGTTTTTTATATTTTAAATTAGGCATATAATTACAAGCGTTCAAAAGTTATAATAATATATATATTTATTTGCTATAATATTAATACCAGTACGGTGATAATGTAAATTTTAAAATACTATAGTAAAATTAAGTAGTCGTTATTACGGTATCATTAACTTAAGTGGTATTGTTGTACATATTGAAATAGTCATTATATATGCAGTCGATTATTTAATAGCATTAAACCATGTATGTATATAGTGGTTATTTTATTAAATTATTTAACTATATTGATTTTTAGTTTTAATATTCAATTACAAATTTTTATTTAATAAAAATTCCTACAAATTTAGTTGTTACAGAAATTCTAGTTTATTTTAACTAAACCAAATGATTACTTATTAACACTTGTTTTTTGAAACCCATTTTTTATCAACATTCATATATATTACATACTAGCTCCACTCTTCCATATATTGTAAATTGCTTTTTTTTATCGCAATAGAAAATTAATCATCATTCACTGCCGCTATAACCCGATATTCTCAAACAGTTTTTTTAGCGATGCCGTCCGTCAACGTCGTCACTTTATCGATTTCATAAATTTGTTTGTTGGCACACATTAACCTGTCGTGCGGCTTATCAGTCTGTACGCCGCCGCATCGTTTCGATACGCCAAAACGATCCTTATTATATTCGCGAATAAGAACCGTTTTCCGCCATATTTTTCTACCTCCATCGCGTGCCGTTTCATGCGCCACGGTGCCATAACTTCAGCAGTCGCTTTAACTTTTCCCCGAGGCTCTCGAGATAATACCGCGCCTTTTAGCGACGCTACGTTTTCAATATACATATTTATTTATATACATGGATATATACATTTCAATAATAAGTCCCCGACTTGCGGGCGTAACCGCTGTTTAAATTACATCAATAATGCGCTTTTAAACTGTGACTCTTCGATCCAGGTTATCTGTAATCTGGTCGAATAAGTTAGCGTCGATTTTATGGCCCGTTCTCCCGGATTTGTTATCCGAACGAGCATAAAGAGTACAAAAAAAAAGCGGTTTTCCACCACATCTAAATGGATTTGTCATGTTCCGATTCATAGGCGTTTATGGATACTATTTCGTTATTATAAATATAAACGTTCGACTAAAGTGATCGAAATAAATTCGCATGGATTTATGATGGGGGTGTGCGTTGGGCGTATATTGTATATAATGTAATATGTGAAAATATTTCTTGCGCCCACTGCCGCTGCCGTTCCACGTCAAACATAATGTTTTTCCATAAACGCGTAATAAAAACTTATCAATTACGATGGGTTTCCTTCCCCGTGCCAATTTTATTGGGGCATTTCACGCAATCTCCATCGAATGAGCATGCTTCGTCGCGTATTAACGACCGATGTTTGCGTGACTGTCTTTTTCTCAATGTAAAAATACTTTTCCGTTGTTTTCGGTGCCTTACCCCTTCGCATAGCAAACGCAACAAACTTGTAATATCAACCTCCCCTCAACTTGTTTATTCTGTTTTTGGTCTTCTACGGTCCCCCTTTTCCTTGTACCAAAGTTACCTTTTCCTTAATCAGAAACGGAAATACGATACCACCACCCTTGTCGGTCAATGGTAGACTTAATGGAAACTAAGAATTTTCATTGTGCAATGAAATATGTGATTTCAAGTCTTTACAACATATAAATACCATGAAATATTGCATTTTTTATTGGTCATTTGATTTTTTTATATTGAAATATTAAGTAAATGTGCAAAAATGCTGTTCCTATTTCGTTATTTATTTATTTGTCGCATATTATTATAATCATCACTGTATATTATAAAAAAATTATTGTACTTTTTGATTTTTTACCATCAAGATATATATATATATATATATATATATATATATATATAATTATATATATATATATATATATATATATAATTATATAAGTTAGATTTATAAATTGTAATAAAATCTATATATTAAAATTTATATTTAAAAAAAAATATTTGATAGTATAACACTTAAATATTTTTAATTAGTCTTGTTATTTATATTTTAAAATTAGATTTTAAGTGTAAAAGAGTTTTTTAATATATTTGTTAATTATTAAATAGTTGAAAAGTTGTGTAAAATTGTCGACACCACTCGAAATTTTCCAAATAAAATCGTAGTTTGAACGTCTATCGCTAGGGGAGATAGAGGCGCCTTTGCAAACAAAGGAAAACGTGCCATTCGATGGAGGCTCGTCGTAGAGTGTAGACGCGTTTGTTTTTACATGATTTTCAACTTTACATTTTCCTTTTATTTCAAATACATATTTCATCAAAATGATGTATATTTTTAATTTAATTTTCTCACTTTAAAAATATAATATATAAATCAATATTCCTATTTAAAAAAAAATGCACAATTAACATCGATTGTTATATTTTCGAAAAATAATACGGTCAAATTATTTATCCTCGTATGGTTATTTTATGAACTCCGTGTTTATTGACATATTGCTCAGTTACGAAAACGCATTAAATCACTCATTTGTTATGTACATCGCTAATCAAACATTTGTCATTAGATTTCACATCCATGAATAATAAACAGATATTGACAATTTCAATTCAATTATAGATGTATATTGGCTATTTTAATTTGCAACATATTGAATAATTATCCGCGTCTTGCGTTATTTCAAATAATTTTATCATTATTTGTTGTATAATATATATTTTTTTATATAATTATAATTTTTTATATGTTGTTTATATATATAGTACAGTAAAATTAGACATTTTGGGACGGATGTCGAGAGTGCAGAACTTTTTTCCGGAAATGTATTCTACATAATGAGGTTAATAAGAGGTCATAAAGTTCCACTCGCCAGAGAGGGAGCTTCCCTCCGAAAATCACGAAAAACCTCAAAAAAATCGATCACTTTTTAGTTTTCCGGATTTATCTCCAAAACTATAGCTCGGATGGAAAAAGTGTCAATGAATAAATTAATCCTCATTAAATTATGCATATAAAATGTATCGTTCATAATTTGCGTAACTGTTTCCAATTTTCTGTAAAAAGCGTTCAAAAATAGGCCTAAAATGGCCCTCTCGGCAAAAATTTTTCGTTCCGCGGTTTTGCCGACGATTATCTCAAAACTTATCGATTTTAGGTGGGTATCAAAGAGGAAAAAAGTTGTAGACCAAATCCTGTTCTATTATAATCAGTTATTGTATTTTCAATTAATTGTTTCAGTTTTCTAAAAATTACAATTTTCCCGAACTCGATCTGACGATTTTTCGCGTCACTCCGGCAGTTAAATGCATTTTTAAGGAACAAAAATAGCAAGAGTGTAAATTTTTTTTTTAGAAACACATAAAGAATTTTAAAATGAACTAGAATCCAAAAAGCAATATCCTCTCTGGAGGGAGCTTCCTCCTGTATTTGTCGAAAACCTCACAAAATTTGACTTTTTCTCAGTTTCTCGCTCATATTTCAAAAACTATCACTCGGATTGAAAAGTTGTTCATAAACAAAATATTCTTCTTAAAATTCTACATCAAAATTGTTCTATTCATAATTTGCGTAATCATGTTCAATTTCTCTATAAAAGCCCTCAAAGTAGGAGATGTCGCGTCAGCAAAAAAAGTGCTTTTGGAGTTCCCGATAAATGTTTCGAAGTCCATCAATAATCGGCGATTTTTATTTCACACACCGTAAAGAACAGGATTTTCTCTATACGATCAAGAAGTGGCGCCCGTTTGACCCCCCTGTAACGGTTTTTATCAGTGCTCAAAGTTGAACAATTTTTGCGCGAATGCTCGTAATCAACCCAAAAATCCATTGAATTTTGGGCATAGTACACACTATCCGCCTATTGTTATAGTTGTCTATTCAAAGTTAAAAGCGTTTTCAAAAGATATTTTTACAACCATTCGACAATACACATTTATTATGGGTCATAAAATAATTGTTGAACCAACTTCATTGGTTTCTTTGTAAATTTCGAAAATGTATTTTTTTTATTCAAACTAAAAATATTTCTCTCTAGATTGATTTATATATTCATAAAGAAATATTAAATATATTTCAAAT
The DNA here is from genome assembly GCA_024500535.1 of Leptonema lineaticorne. Classification (NCBI taxonomy): domain Eukaryota; kingdom Metazoa; phylum Arthropoda; class Insecta; order Trichoptera; family Hydropsychidae; genus Leptonema; species Leptonema lineaticorne. The sequence continues at coordinate 1,720,183 of JANIJI010000061.1, forward strand.
AATTATTTTTATCTTTTACTCAATTTTAATTATATTTTTGAATAAAATATACACTTCATCGACATTTTTATTTATATATTCTTCATGAGGAATTAAGCCAATAAATCTGACAATTTTATTTCTTGCTAAGTTTACCAAATGAAAAAAATGATTATTAAAATTATTTTCTGTACAAAATTTTATTGTTAACAAGTATAATTGATTTTAAATATTATGAATAATTCTGAACTTTCATAATAATATTTATATGTACGTATTGTGATCATAATTATTTGTTCACTTAATATTCTATATATGTTTAATATTAAAATAATATTAGAAATTAATTTATTTTAATTTTTCGTGACGGAATCCTTTCATATTTTGTCATCTTTGATAAGTAGTACACATTTTGCATCTGTAAAACAGATGATCGCCTTTGTGAGTTTTTACAGTTATTTAAAAATTGTACCTATCTTAGTGGATAAAGGGACCCGCAATCTCGAAAGCCATGAAAGAAAAATGGCAGACAATGACAAAATCCTATTTTGTTTACATTAAGATAAATCAATTTTGTATATTTTTCTATTAATAAAAGAAATACATACATTCCAGAAATATGATATTTACGAAACGAGTACATTTCGGTATATTTATTATAATATTTCTCAAAGAGACCGTTTACACTTTTTTTCCGTTAAAAATTACCCTTGCTTAAAATTTGTATAACAATATGTAAATAAGTAACTACAAAAATAAAAACAATAATATATATATATATATATATATATATATATTAAAATTTATTAAATTCTCGTATGATTAAAATAAAAAAATATTAAATATTAAAAAAATGAATACAATTATCACAATGTTCAATAATAACCATAATTATCGTTATTGTTGAGTATTGTAATAAATAATACATTATTTGGCCAAATAATATATTGTTTATAACAATATGAAAGAAAGAAACCCGCAGAAGATAATTTATATTTTTAACAAATTATTTTATTGTCTATGTATTGTTGAAAACGTTGTAAAAATCTTTTTGAAATATTGAAGACTACTGTAAAAAAAAGTTAAAAAAAATATTAGTGCAGGAGTCTTTAACCTAAGTAAATGTGTGCTCGCTGTTTTTTGATTTCAATGCAAAACTTCTTATTTTTTCAAAAAAGTGTATGAATTTATTATATATATTTTTAAATATTTCATAAATAATTAAAGAAATTAATGCGTATTACTATAGAAATAAAGATTTATGATAATTTTATTATATATTTTTTTTTATAACTAATTATATTTTTTTTAATCTATATATATAATTAAACCAAATAAATATGTTCATTGAAACCATAAAATATACATTGAAAAAGTAAACATTATACATTTCTCTAAAGTATTCATGAATGTATTCTTATTTACAAAAAGGTTACTAATCCTTGAGCAGGTAGTATGCCCAAATTTCAAAAGATTTTTGCTCGTCCAATGTAAAATCGCGCAAAAATTGTTCAACTTTGAGCACTGATAAAAACCGTTACAGGGGGGTCAAACGGGCGCCACTTCTTGATCGTATAGAGAAAATCCTGTTCTTTACGGTGTGTGAAATAAAAATCGCCGATTATTGATGGACTTCGAAACATTTATCGGGAACTCCAAAAGCACTTTTTTTGCTGACGCGACATCTCCTACTTTGAGGGCTTTTATAGAGAAATTGAACATGATTACGCAAATTATGAATAGAACAATTTTGATGTAGAATTTTAAGAAGAATATTTTGTTTATGAACAACTTTTCAATCCGAGTGATAGTTTTTGAAATATGAGCGAGAAACTGAGAAAAAGTCAAATTTTGTGAGGTTTTCGACAAATACAGGAGGAAGCTCCCTCCAGAGAGGATATTGCTTTTTGGATTCTAGTTCATTTTAAAATTCTTTATGTGTTTCTAAAAAAAAAATTTACACTCTTGCTATTTTTGTTCCTTAAAAATGCATTTAACTGCCGGAGTGACGCGAAAAATCGTCAGATCGAGTTCGGGAAAATTGTAATTTTTAGAAAACTGAAACAATTAATTGAAAATACAATAACTGATTATAATAGAACAGGATTTGGTCTACAACTTTTTTCCTCTTTGATACCCACCTAAAATCGATAAGTTTTGAGATAATCGTCGGCAAAACCGCGGAACGAAAAATTTTTGCCGAGAGGGCCATTTTAGGCCTATTTTTGAACGCTTTTTACAGAAAATTGGAAACAGTTACGCAAATTATGAACGATACATTTTATATGCATAATTTAATGAGGATTAATTTATTCATTGACACTTTTTCCATCCGAGCTATAGTTTTGGAGATAAATCCGGAAAACTAAAAAGTGATCGATTTTTTTGAGGTTTTTCGTGATTTTCGGAGGGAAGCTCCCTCTCTGGCGAGTGGAACTTTATGACCTCTTATTAACCTCATTATGTAGAATACATTTCCGGAAAAAAGTTCTGCACTCTCGACATCCGTCCCAAAATGTCTAATTTTACTGTACTAATATATGAAAACGTGTAATTGTTTAACACGTTGATATTTTCTTTCAGTAACCTCATTTTCAATTCAAAATGTGTGTAATATTATGCGCATATAATGTATATTTTGATGGGTGTTTGTTTCCTTTAACGGACACTTTACCGTGATAAATAAAAAAAAATATTCACGTCAGTTTTAAAGCGTATCCGCTGACACATGTGCGGCGCTTTTATTTAGCGTGAAAAGAGATTTTCACGCTTTCGCACACGAGTGATTTACAGCTCGTCTGAAACGAAAGATGCCCGTGGCGCATCAATCTAACGCTCATCCCCCATTCGCAACTCATACCGTTTTTCCGAGTAAAACAACCTCCTTCCGTTCGCCTCTTTTACACGTTCTCTCTTTTCTTTTCTTTTTTCTTCTTCTTTTTTTCCCTTTATATTCGATAAATCCGCTTCCGAGTATGGCTTTCGTCGCTATTCCTCCTTATCAAAACGGGTCGACATCGGTCTATTTAGACGTTCTGAATCGTTCCGGACTTTAGCTATCACAACAAATCCAATCATCCAATATATGTTACTTTAATGCTCTCTGAATATTGATAAATCATTTTAACTATAAATGATTTTTTTAAATTTATATTTAATCACTATATTTATAGAAATAACATTCAATCGTTGGAAAATAATTTATGAATTATATTCATTTTATAAATATTATCGTTTTATAAGATATATTAAATTTCGTATATATAATATATTTTAGAACTATTTGCCTCTATGTGATCAACGTGTTTATTGAAAATATTTCATAACGTATTTCAGATTTTAAAATTATGTTTCCTAATTTTTTCATTTTTATGCAATATATTTTTAGTTTTAAATCAAAAATTAATTACAATATCGTATTATCTTCAAATTAGAAGATTATTCATAATATAGTAATTATAGTTCGAATTTAAACGTCGTCACATATAGTTAATTTCGAGATCAATCTTTTTAAACAAGCCACATAAAAAGCAACTCATCGATAATTTTCCGCCTTTTCAGCAACATACACATTAAATGCCTTTCCTTATCAAACGATACCCGTTTCAATCGCTCGAATTCTCCCATCACCATCGATCACCCATTTTACTTTTTTATATTTTTTTTTTCGTGTGTACGTGTGTATATACATACACACCTACCCCGACGGCTATAAATCATATTCGGAGCTTTTCTGTTCGAGAGCCGCTGCCGGAAAACAGCCTTCAATTTTTCCGCCAGCAGAGTCAATTTACGCTTTTTTTTTTGTTGCCGACAGGCGCGCGAACATTATCGTCGTTGTTTATGATGCCGCGCGGAGGGGTCGTTAATTTACGATCCCATTTATGTATACTTTTTTTCTCATTTTATTTCATTTCATTTCATTTTATTTATATTTTTTTCTCTCTTTAATCCTATTTCTTCGCTTTTGACAACGTAATCGCTTTATTATTACATATTCGTGAAAAATTTCATTCAATATGTAAACGTAATTTTGACGTACTTGTCTTTGTTTTTTGATTTGTTGCCTTTTTTATGTCCATATTTTTTATGAAATATTTTATTTTATTTTAAGTAATGTATTAAAATTTAAAATGTAAGAATCGAACATATACGAATATATAATTAACCGAAAAAGTAAATAATTTTATTATCTTTTGTGTAACAAATCATAATTGAAAATATTATTTTAATTTTTATTCGTAATAATAACTTATAAAATTAATATTTTAAATATTGTAGAGTTTACAAGTATTATATCTTAAATATTTTATATATGAGTAATTTGTATTAAATTGTTTTGATTCAATTTTGAAACATTTCAAAATTCAAAACATTTTTTTATATTTATTTACCTTGTGATAATATTCGACATCTTTTAACTTCATTGATCAGACAAGTTTGTTTGAAAACAGTTAAAATCATACTAAATATATAGTAAATCTCATATTTTTAAAGCTAAGTTGCTTGTATAATAGATTCAGCTTTAAAAATCTCAATAAACTATAGTATAATTATGTATACGTTGTTCGTTTAAGATATATTAACGGCATATCGATTATGAAAGTTAGTACACGTGAAGTCAATAACTGAACTCGAAGCTATAACTTACATAAGTATATTCTCTAGCAATACACGAGTTATCACTAAACTTTAATTAATTCTCAAAATTTATCTTAAATAAATAGATTTTCACAGTTTAAATGCTCATGAATGGGCGTTTTTTATCTCCCTTTAGTCTTTTGTTCATCATTATAATTTCTTTTATCCGCAACGTTATTAATAAAATATCGTTATTTGAATGTTCGTCGTTAATATTGAGTAATATTGCGCTTTGATTGCGAGCGCTCGGTTTTCTCCTGTTTTTACAATCGCGATGAAATTCAAAAATTAAGCGAGTGTAATGGCGAATAAATGTTTTGAATACATGCCAGTTGGGGCGAACCGACTGCTATTAGCGAAATTGTATTACATTACCGCGCGGTATCCACCATAAACACAGATAAATCACGTTAATAATGTTTTACACCGAAATGAGCATTCTTGAAGTCATGCCAAACGCTTAAAATATACTGTTTCTTCTGTCATATTGGTTAAATAAATAATACTCGAAATTCGCAGCGTATGTCATAAATCCATCGTTTTTATTCTTATTTGATTTATTGTTATCTTATTGATTATTTTTAGAATCGCAAATATATCTGTTCACCGCTATATTTTATCTTATTAACGTTACTTTTATCCTTTTTCGTTTCTTGGATGGAAATTTTATAGTTGTTTTTTATTTTGTTTTGATATATATATATATATATATATATATATATATATATATATATATATATATATGAAATACTATTACAGATTTTTTAAACATTGATTCCTTTTTTGATTTTGGGCCTATAATTTATGTTTAAGCTTAAAATATCGCTGTTTTTTAATATAAAATAATATATTTTATTTATAAAAAACAATAATAAATTAATTTATTTTTTAATTTTGTTTAAAGAAATTGCAAATTACATATTAGAGGATGAATAAATTTTTATTTATATATAATAATTTTATATACCATGTTATATTATTTATTATATATATATATATATATATATATATATATATATATATATATATATATATATATATATATATATTTAACCTTTATACTTTTATGACCTATGTATATGCTTGTTAAATATTTAATGTTATTTGATGAATAATATTTATGTTTAACGATCCTATCATAATGTTTTTATAAGTTATAATATTTATTTCACTTGTTTGTAGACATATTATTAAAATTTCATTCGAATATTGATCCTATGATAATAATAAATATAAACAAATATCTCTGTGTTTGTCGATTAAATTAATAATATACATATTATATTATTTGATATTTGGAATATAAAATAAAAATATATATACCATATGTTATATATATATATATATATATATATATATATATATATATATATATATATATATATATATATATCAAGACAATTAAGCAGTTACGGTTCACTTCAATGGCCACTTTATTACTTTGTGTACAAAACTAAAGGATAAACACTCGTGAGCTTTTCGTCAATAGTGAGCCAGACAGGGATTTTCTGTATATAGACATTTCTCTCTATTCCACTATTGATCTCTCTCTATCCCTCTCTTTTACTTCGAGGGAAAACTAATTTTCTCGTTCATTCACGGAATTCGTTTTAGTAATTAGCCTTCACTTTGTCGTTACCGATGATAATTGATTTAATAATGAGGCTCCAAGGAAGTTCGCCTCGCTGTAAAGCGAAATACTACAAAATTTCTTTGTTGTCTTTATCGACGTGCTCGTAATTATGCCGTCAAAGGATTATAAATTTCCGTTATTTATAATATTTAATTATTATGTACTATTTTTGTATTTTTAATTATTTATATATTTTCCATGCAAAATTTTAGTGAAAAATTATTTAATATTTTTTTTCTTATTATATATAAGCAAAAGGATAAATGTTTATTTAACTCTTATAGTTATGAAAATTAAATTCATTGATTAGGTAATTGGGTATTCGTCTTTATCATTGGTAAATATCTGTAATCTATTTGTATTATGAAATACATCAATAAACAGATAATCGTAACGCAATTTTTGGATAAGTGTTTCTCAATAGTCACTAAAATCTCTATTAGTTCCAATCTCTCCGGTCGCGTGTCTAAGTAATTATTTGTGGCTTTCGGTGTGCGTTTGAGATCGCTCGAAGATTGCGCATCACCATCAACATCATTAATCATTGTGAGTGATCGTTGCCTCGCCCGACTCGATTATTCGCTTGGGCTACCGAATAAATATATTAGATTTGTCGCGCCTTCCTCGCACTTCCACCGTACTTTTAACCACCGCCACCCCTTTATAACCTCCGAGCACAACTTTTTGACGTTGTTTAATGTTTCTGTCAACGGTAATTGTTGCGATTCGGCTGCGAATGCGACCATCCATTACGCCTGTAAATAATTCAAACGGGGGAGAGACGTCGGAATAATGAAATTGGCAGGGTTTAGCGCTCCCGGCTGAAGATTTCCATAATTTATAACCGGCTGCCCCGGGGTTGTTTCTACACCTGACTGTGACAGGGTTATATACCAAACGCGAACTTTTACCAGTTCAACTTCATCTTGACTATTTATTTTCTTCGAATTTTTCCATCTCTACGTCTTGAATTTGTCGTATTTTTTTTTTACATACATACAATATACATTCGTAATGTCGTATTATATTTTTTATAAACTCTTTTTATTCGATATTCGTTTGAATCTTTTTCTGTCGTTTTTTTCGAGCATTCCATTTTCTATGTAATCAAATTCGAATTCCATTTTCATATTTATTAAGTTGACATTTTTTGTTAAAAATATAATTTCATATTTATTTTTTCGTCAATTTTCGTATCGATAATGTATATATACATATTTATGTATATATTATCAATAAAAATGTTAAAATTATATATTGTTGTAAAATTATTGTTTGGTATAATGTCTTAAAAAGACTGAAATTCCTGTTATTATTTAATACGGTTGCCAGAGTGCATCAAACAAGAGGTTCAATAATGATGTTTATGAATCCGACGTCCGGTCAATTTTCGTGGGGTAACGCAATAGCCATCCAGCCTTGGGGACCTCCCAAGACCTGTGCCATGGCAGCGCAGGGGCCGTCCCTTCTGTTCGTGAGTGAATGGCCCTTGTCGAACCGAAGGGGAAGCAATTACCGTCCTGGATTTGATTGCCCCCGGTGATTTGATTAGCGGTCGTGTTGGGCGAATCGGCTACACGTAATTTATGTGCGAAGGGACCGTGGCCGAGATATCTATTTACGCCTGTGACCCCACATACATTTGCGCCGTGTCACATCCCCGTTGCCTTCTTCGCCGCCATCGGAAAACTTACTTTCGAAATTCAATATCGCACCAATGGCCATAAATCTTTCTTTCGCCTTTCTTCTTAGAAAAACTCGCATTAAACGCGAAAATTGCCGCATAAAACTGAGTTCACTCTATGCGAAATTTGATCGTAAATAAATCTTTTAGTTCACCCTTCGAACATTTTACGATTTTGCACATTATAAATGATTGTACTACTGTTATTTAGTTTAAAAAGTACATATATTTTGTATTTTTATTAATTAAAGGTTAACAAAATAATTAGGTTCATTGTACTTCTTATAGATTTATGTTCCAAAATATTACTATTCAAGTGTTTGTGTTCGTCTTAATCGTTATCTTCTGTAATAGTGTTGGTTACTTTATATTTTCAGATTCTTTTTTAGAATTAAAATGTTAACGTTACAATTATTTAAAATTATATATTTTCACATTTAAAATCAATATTACGTTTTACTATTGTTGAAACAATTGTTAAAACAATTGCAAATTAATATCATACTATTTTATTGCATTTATTATGATAAGGAGAAAAATTATATTAAGTTTTATGTTAGAGAATTTTTAGAAATTTCTCTTCAAAAATAAAAAAAATATACCTTCTTCATATATTTATTTCATGTGTAGAAAATCGTTTTTGAACGTGTTTTTAACCCATCTTGCGAGTTTACATTTTTAAATAATGAATGCGGAAATTATTCTCGTCTTTATTGTTGTGGAGAGTGCGGGAGTTTCATCCTGTGACAAAATAGCGGATTACCACAGCTTGAATGTTTTTCTTCTTTTGCGTTTCACGCATAGTCAAATATTCGTATAGTTATATGTATGCAGGCATGCTCATACATGTAAAGATGGCTCACTTTTGTTTACACACGTTCAAGGTTCATAATATTTTCTCTTTATTTTTCCTGGTCTCAGTCCTCTCTAACACGTGAAAACCTTTATACCATAGTACCTCAGGCTAAAGTGTGATTGATGGCTTTTCTCAAGCGGTACCCCACAAAGTGTGACGAAATGTGGTTTAACCTTCATCGTTTTTCCTATCTTTTATCTTTGTCGTTTCCAGATTTGTGTTCAACTTGAAATATTTTCACGTTCATAATATATATATATATATATATATATATATATATATATATATATATATATTATATGTTTTATAAATCCTATAAATATTATTGTATTTGAACACGTTGTTATCTAATAGTCAATTTTCCATTTAGAAGTTGTTTGTACCCTTAGTACGGTGACAAGTCGGAATTTTCTGTCCGGAAAATTGCGGATGTCACAATCGTTCGGCATAGACGTTAGTTGAGTGGTGAGTTTCCTGTCGTTTCAAATCTTGTACGTCTATTCTCTGGCTTTGGTTATATGATGTCTTTTATGTTTGTATACCTGAAACCGAATGTGTAGGGGAAAACGATCCCATTACGGTGAAACGCACTAAAACAACTTTTCCTAATGTTCATTTTGATTTATTACTACTAAAGGGGAGGGGGAATCTTCCTTGATTTGGATACAACATAAATGATATGCTTTTTATTTAATTATTTTTTTAAGAATAATTTTATTTCTTTTTTAATTTAATATTGATTTTTTATTACATTTATCGTCTTTTTGAAAATATTTTCTTTCCTTAAGAATTTGATTTTTTTTTGCACTTTTAAAGTCTATAGAAAACGATACTAAAAACAGCAAGTTAATTGGTTTATTTTAATATCTAATACAATTTTTTTTTCTAAATAGTTTATTGCTAATATGAATATATTTTAATTTATGTATAAATATTATAATTTTCTTATATTTATTCGTCTAATCAAAATTAAAGACGATTGTCGGGCAATCCGTATTTTAAAAAAGGAAAGGATTTTGTCGCGAATATATTCGTTTTACTGTTACTATGGGGCTCGGTAACGGGTGTCATATGCTGGTCTCCGCAAGTCAGACACCTCATTACTTCCTTCATCTGGATGCAGATTAACCAAGACGATTATTACGTTGGCAGCGGCGTACAACACCGGTCCAGATTAATTTGATTAGGCGACTCTATTAACGCCGGAATATCTCGAGACTTCCTGAGACGCCGATGTCTTATTTGTCGCACCGGGGGAGACTAGATTGCTCAACGTCGTCCTTAAGGCTACTTGTCTATTTTACCACCCCTAGCCGTAATTGTTTTCTAACTTTATCCCGACTTTATATCCTATACATTATCTTGTATTAGACGTGTAATTTAATAAACTCGATATTACTTCCGTTTTAAAAGTTGTTGATGTTATTAATAATATTAATAGTGTTAATAAATTAAATACGAACAATTTATAATAAATAATATTGACGGTGTTAATTTTTTTATATTTCATTGTTAAATAAATAACTTAATAAGATGAAAATTTTAAATATTTTTTAAGAATATCACTGGAATTATTTTTACGATAATAATTCTATATTTTTATCTTATACGATTTATTGAATATTTTTTATAGATTTATCCCTATAAATAAATATTTTTCATGTGTGTATATCATGATATTTTATATAATTTTGTGTTTTCGTCACTATCGTATAGTATTTTTATTGTATTTTTTCATACTGAGTTTTTCTCTCTCCAAATTTGCATTGTAATCACACTTTTTCTTCAAAATTCAATGATTCTTTTATGTGCAGTAAAATAGTGAATATTTTTTATACGAATACTTTTTCGCGCGTTTATTTTTAGCGAAAACATTTTTCTTTTTATTGCGAATATAAAAAGTTGCGTTTATGTTGAAGTCTTGATCTAAAAAAAACTTGGTGATTTTCGGCTTAAAAAAAAATTATACGTATGTGTTGGACCACAGGTTGGCCATTATTCAACCGGCATACCGTTAAACCGCTTTTCCTTCTTTTTACAGCGGTTATTCACAGTCTCTTTCAGTTCGGGCATTTTATGCCCCTTTTTTTACTATATTACTTTTCCCCCAGTTAAACCGCATTTTTAGCCCGCTTTTCGTCCCTTTGCGCGACGGCGGTCTTTCGGTCTATTTCGTGCTTATAGAGAAAGTCACGGCCGCGTGATAATTCATGGCCTTCTTTCGGGTCGTTCTCTTCCTTAAGTGTATTTTCTTCGCTCAATTCTTCTGGCAAAGTGCTTCGCGGAAACACATTGTGCCCTGTCGTTCGTATAGTTTTTCCCTCCCCGTTTTCGAATTGAAATCGACTGTCTCTCTTCTCCACCCTTCGAACCGCACGAGGTTTTGAAACATTATCCCGGGTAATGGAAACTGTAATACTATTGTTAAAGCTCATCGGAATGTAGTCGGATTTCTGAGGGTGTTGTTTCATCCAGATAAAAGCGCTCTTATTTTTATTCCCCGCATAAAAGAAAATATTTTCCACATACATACGCTGTCGTAATATACTTTTTTCTTCCTTTTCTCGTTGTACATATGATTCTTATTGTTCGCTATACGCTATTATTGCGTTTTGTTATTTCTTCTCCTTTAAATCTTGTCGACGATCCGTATACTTATCTTTTTTTCTCCTTTTTCATGGCTTCCGTTCTGTTGTAATTATTTGTTAACATATTTCTTTTATACACACCGTATATAATACTATTTTAACTGTACATTTACAAGTCAATTGTCAACATGAATCTGTTCATTAATTCGACATAACGCGTATATTATTAATGCATATGATTTTCGCCATTTTTCTTTAATATTAATGTGAAAATTTTATATTTAAAATAAAACCAAAGATATTTCTTCTGGAAATATTTTGTATTTAGTTGAGTTAATTAGTCTAAACAGCGGCGAGAACATGATACTAATTGTATTTTATTGTTTGCAGGCGGTTACATTATCGCACGATGCTGGCACATCAGATGATAGCGGTAGAGCTTCTGAAAGGCTTACGGGTAGTTCTGTTCCGCCGCGGGATCCAGACAGCTCGAGGGATCGGTTGAGCGACGTAAGTATTCTTCTCGCTCGCATTAAACCGTTCTCACGTTTATTTGCTATTATTGTTATTTCATAAAACGTTTCATATTGTATTATATTTATATAATATACACATACATATTTAAAGTATATAATTTCAAACAAATGACACAATGAATATTCACCGAGTTGTTTTTGATGGTGCTCCCGTTTTCCGATCACTCCCGCGAATTAATTAATAATCCGCTTTCCTCCCCAAAACGTACGAATGCATCGAATTTACGTCGGTTAGCTCAATCCGGTGTAAATCAATTTCGATGCGCAAAATCGGATACTAGTTCATTCGACGTGGAAACTAATTACACGTTCGAAGTGTTCGTGATCACAAAACCGAGTGTGGGTTTCGATATCGAGGTGGTCAAGGGGAGAAGGTGGAGGTGGGTTTATATTCGAGGGTGGTTGCATCTGTTGACCGCAAATGCGACCGTCGTATCGGACCATATCGTTCGCACAATATCGATGCGCTTTTCCGGATGTTTCCGTTCCGTTTTTCCGGTTCGTTTTCTCCCTTGTCGTTTTTCGTAGACACCCTCGGCTTTTCATTGCAATTGTTTTTATAACGGCGTCATTGTTGAAGCTTTTTCATTTTTAATCTATCGCTCTGTCGTTCGCCGTCCGTAAATGTGTAATATTTTTTTACTGTCGTCATTGTAGTCGTCTTTGTTTTGTATTGTTTATTTTTCATACCATCATTTTATTTTCCCTCTCTCTATACGTTCGGTGTTTGTCTCATAATCAACTTGGTGAAAATTCATCTATATATATATATATATATATATATATATATATATATATATATATATATATATATATATATAATGTTTTGTATGTGTGTTTATGTTAGCTTTTTATGTTTTTGACGAAATTTTGTCTTTTATTGTCGTATTTAACCTATATATGTTTTGTTTTTCTGTTTTTATATCCGCAGGCGAGTAGCCGGTGTAGCTCCGGTAAAGGCTATATCGTAAGTATATATTTTTATTATTTATATATTTAATTGATATTTTTAACTCTTGCATGTATTAAGATGATTTTTTTTGCATGTGTTAAAATGATTTTATTTTTATTTATTTATGTGTTTTAATGCTATTTTTTATTTTTACAGTGTGATAGTGAAGGCGAAGACGATAAGGTAAGAAAATAAATATTTTTATGTCTAATATTTATTTATTTACAAAAGATTTCTATAGCAAATCTATATGAATATAATATGTTTGTCTTTTTATTCCCTGACATAACCACTTCTTCTTTTGTATACAAAGTGACACGTTTTATATGGAACTTTTCAAAGAAATAGTCTCCACACTAGTTGTGCTATCGGGGTTAAATCCGATATCCGCTATCTTCTCAAATACTGAAATATGTTCCGGTCTTACTTTCTGACCCTTTTTTATACGACCGGTCGTATTTCACGTTTCGTACTCGCCTTTCGATTTCTTTTTTTATGACGTCGTTACAACATTTTTATTCACTTAATTTGTTCTTTTAATTCACATTTCACGTAATTGATTGCCGCGCTTTTGCTCATGAAACGGACGGAATTATTGCCTCGTATAGTTTTGTATCACGTTTAAAGGATGATTTGTCTTACAAAGGTTAGATCTCTCACGGCATAAATTTCCTTTTCACCTCATTACTACACCTATTTTCTTTTTCGTTCTTTTTTTTTCTTCGCTCTTTTCTGCTTGTTAACGCAGCTCTTTCATTTTCCTACACCTTCGTGTTTAATTAGATGTTCTAAGACACTTTCTTTCCACCTTTTTTTCCCTAAATGAACGCTCTCAAATTACCATTTGCTCGAGCCAAAAGTTTTTATAAAGGAATTATTACATTTTTTGTCCGTGTTATTTCTCCTCGGCTTGGTAATTTCATTTCAAATAATCTCTACTATCGTGTATTTTTTGTCTCTTACCATCGTATGCCGGTATTCGTATAATTCTCTCTCCACTTGGCACAGCTTCCCTCGGGAAAGTTTTTTTATTCACTTTTAATGACACGCCAAAACCTCGCCATTTGTAACGATGAAAAAGATTTCATTTGTTTGGACATATTTAATTACATTGCCTCTGGAGCTTTTTATTTTTTTCCGCATATAATTAACTTTTCATTTTAAAATTATTCTTTTCAAGAATAGTTCTTTCAAATCCGTTCTTGTACTTTATTTTAATATCACTATTCTTAGTGAATAATTCGTTCTTTTATATATTTTAATAATCATTGCTTATATATTTACTGGTGTAGCGAAAATGTTTTTAAATTATTTTAATATTAGTATAGTAAAAATATCTTTATTTTACGGAATAATATTTTTTTAAATTCAGTTACCATATTTTCTGTCTGTTTTAAGGCAACTCTGACATGTGTAATTTTTAAATTAGTAGAATTACTATTTAACTTGTTGTATATATACGTCGCAGTCATATGTAAAATTATATTTTGAAACTAATTTTGAGTTTTGAAAATTAGAAATGGAATTTGTTTTTTGGAATTGTAGTTTTAATTTAAATAACTTCTTAAAAGAAAGCTCTAATAAATATAAAAATCCTAATGGTTTTAATTGTTCAATTTTTACGTTGCGTATGATATTCTGGTAATGCACTTTAAATCATGTAGCTTTAAAATACGTTCGGTTAGTGCAATTAGTGAATAAATTGTCTTTGAATGCGCACCAGTTTAAACGGCTTTTCCGCGGTGTTAATTCGCCAGCCGTTTAATTTGGAAACTTGTGACAATCTTAGAGACAGTTTATTTACAGTCAGCAAGTTCTTCGCTGAAAACTATCTTTCGTCTCTTGTTCTGAAAGCGTCTTCACCGCTGAAAATCTCTCGCAAACAATGGAGGCTGTACACAAACGCCGTTTCTGTCTACGCTTTTCTTTATACAAGTCTATACATTCATCGCCCACGAACAACTACCACATACCTGTTCGAATCTCTTGATATTTCATTCTGCACCTGTTTCGTTCTTGGCTCTCGGTCTTTCTTAGTTTGCGCAACTTAATTGCTCCCGCGAGAGATCAAAGTTATATTGTTTTGCGAAAGAAAAGAATCGACCGGCGCTTAGTCTGGTCTGTTGTACTTTTCACAGGTAATACTCGCTCACCTATAAAGGAATCTTATTTTCTTGTTTCGGGTATTCATGCCTCTTCTGTGTTCGTGTACTTTTCTCAAACCGATATTCTTTTGTATTCCCGGTTAGCAGAACTAATAAAGAAATTAATTTTATATAGTGCATACCAAAGAAAGTTAGTATTGACTCTTGAGAGGTTTTGTTTGTTTTTTTTTTCATTTGTTTCAATATATATTTTTATTTACATATCGCTCTTTTGTTTTAATTAATATTCTCGACTCTTATTAAATAATTATATATATAATTGTGACCATTTCAATTTATTCAGAACATTAGTTATATGTTACAAAATACTATTTATATAATCGAAAGATTAAAATGGAGAACATTTTTTTTATTGATATTTAGTATATGAATTAAAATTTATATCTATGTTTTCACTCTTTTAGATTTTTATGTCATATATTCACATAGAATAATAACTTATATAAAAGCAATTTATAATAAATGTGATATGTATTAAATCTTTTATACGTTATGAGAAATTTGTGTTGAACGTCGTTTTTCCGCCGTTTCGTTGGCACATTGTTGTGAACTGTTTTCAAAGCTTCGGGAACAATTTTCTCTATTTTGTACTTTTGGCATCGCATTTAGCAACGCCTATTAGGTGGCAATAAATGCCTCTGGAAAAGTTGCTCTTCCCATTGAGTCGATGGCGACAAACTCACACTTATTAGCCATGAAAAAAAATCGTTTTCTTTTTATAGTGCATCATGCAGCATTGAAAAAAATTATCTAAAATATGTATGTGTACGTTATATATATATATATATGTGTGTGTGTATATATAGACAAATTTTCTCAATAAAATATATGATCTTTTGGTGTTTTGAGTCTTCGTTCGATGACTCAAATCTTGTATTGTTTATAATTCTATCTATAGTCATAAACAGTTCTCAAAAAACTGAGGCCAATAGATTTTATTTATATTTTGAATTCGTTAAAAATAAAATATATATTTATTTTTAATAGATACATTCGTTAAGCTGTCTTATCTCTTCATGTATGACTTTAAGATGTTTAATATTATAAATTTTCATAGATCGAATATTACATATACATTTATAGTGTTAGCACAAAGATATCCTCACAAGCTTATCACTGCCGGAAAAAAAGATAGAAAGCCGTATTCGAGTTGTTATCTTTGATTTAGCAATCCCTGTCGTTTATCACTCGCTGATTCCACTTTACGGTTTCCTTCGAGACTGCTAAAACCTCTTATATCCCCAATCGTCCGTTGTTTCACGACCCTTCACTGTTCATCTCACGATCCAGTATATATATATATATATATATATATATATATATACGTATATATGTAATAATATCAAAAGTTATATTTATTTTGGATTTAATTTAATATTCTTATATTAAATAATAATACCTATACTTTTCAATTTTTATATATTCAGTTAATGTATTTTAGTAAAACTTTCTGATTTTATATATTTTTTGTTTGTTTACGAAAAATATATCTCATCGGAAATAAAAAAAAAAGACAGACTCATTTTGTATTTTTTTTTCGCTTACCGGGAAGACCATTTTTCCTTGTTCTTCAATCATTCACCATTAGTTTTATTTACTCACAGTTCCATCTGAGTGTTGCAAAAAGCGGATTAACTTTTACCATGAAAGAATCCGACACAGCTCCTTTTCCATTTATTTTTATAAATGGCTTTCTCTTTTGTTTTTCACACTTCCGCAGATATTGAAAGCATTCTTATCTTTCTTTTCATGCTCAGCTTTTCTTGCTTTCCCCCTTATTTTTTTCCTTTATTTTTTTAACTTGTCTTTAGCTTTGTGACGTTTTACAATGAGTCAACGATCGATTTATCTTATTGATGTGTACGCTTTTAAATACTATATATATTCCTCTTGAGACATAGTAAATTTTTATTAAAATCGATTTGTCGTTATCAAGCTTTTAATAGGTAGTAAAGTCTTGTGGTTTTTTTTTACATAACTTGTACAAGACGGCAATCGGCTCCTTTTATTTCACACTTCTTTTTTTCTTTCGGAACACTTATTAAAGGTTCTGCTCTCCAAGTTACGCTCATCGTGTTGAGTGTCTGCATTGAAGAGCCTTACTGCAAGAAAAAGTGCTTTCTTTGAAGCTCAATCCCGTTTCAGAAGTTGAACCCAGGACTCGATTCTATCTCATTCACTTGAACCGAACCCCGAAGTCTTCGTCGTTCATATAGAATCTAATTTTTTGAGGTAGTCACTCCCTTTCGCCAAATATATTTTTTACACACTAAAGAAATAGCTTAATATCATTATTTTCCTTTTTTTATTCATATTTTTTATTTGTAGTTTTTATAGCACTTGCGCTCATTTAAAATATAAGAGAATCGTTTCATATTTTTGTTCAATTAATTCAAATAAATTTTATTAATTTTTGACAATTCACATTTTTAGACGAAAGCATTTTCAATCGTTACCAAATTTTCAAACATGAGTGAATCCAAATACATTTAAACATGTCGCTTTTTTTGTATCGATTTGAAGCATCGCCACGATTAAAACAAATTTAACCCATTGACGTGTTTATTTATATGTAATGTTTACTTTTCAAACGTTTGCCTCGCTTCCGTAGAAAGTGTCGGCCGCCATCATCGTAAACAGGCGTGCGGAAAAGCCGATTTTCCCGACGCGCCGCACACGTTACTGATATGTCGTACAATTAGCACCCTCTCGGGATGCCGCCCTCTCATATCGAATTAATTACACGCCATTCCGACGCTCTCCAATCCACCGACCACAGTATTTTCCTATTCCCCGTCGTTCTTATACAGGCTAACACAAAAATATTACGATTTTCTAATTTAGGAAAAAATTTTTTTTTTATTTATCTTTATTAGAATGAAACATTAATTGATTAATCAATATAAAAATCATTATATGAGAGTGAATTCCAGTTTATTTTTATTTACAATACTGTTTCACTTTTTAGATAGTAATTTTAGATTTAGATGTTTTGTATACTATTTATTATTTTTAAATTAGAAATTTCTCTGTAAATACACTTTTGATATTAACGACACAAAAAAATATTTTGTGCACATTTATTGTAATATAACTCGCTCTTATTAAGAATTAAATACTTATATTAATAAAAGAAATAATTTTCCACCTATTCTGTATATGTACGATTACTACGTAACAAAGTCTATAAGCATATAAAGTATGTACGATTCGGTACATATCGCGCTCATTTTCACTGAGTTGTAGTGTGAGGGATGTTTGAAGGTGGCAGTACGGCGACCCGTCTGTGAAACAGCGGTTGGCAAATTGAAAAGGCACAACGGGCTCTGTTAATCTACATATGAATTTATAACCGCATGGATTTCGGACCTGTAATCGAATTTATGGTCTCTCCTACGTATATACATATATATTTATTTATATATATAATAATTTAAACCACATCAATTTGATCGGTGTATATACGCGAATTTTGGAAATATTTGTAATTCCATTCTTTAGCTCATTTTTTTCCAACACATACACGCCGGTTGATTAATTTTGTAATTATGCCACGAAATCTGTCATATTGTGTATCAATATAAAAAAATCGTGTGCGTTAATTGATAAATTTTTAGTTTTTCAATTTAACGATTTCCGTTTATTAATAATTTATTGCTATTTCAGTTTCTATCGCGTTTCGGAAAAGAAAACGATGCGACCGTTAATATTTTTTATATCAATAAAAATGCATTAAAATAATTTTTACATTCAAAAGTACTCGTGTCAAAATATTTTGGTTGGCTGAACGTTTTTTTTAATAACGAATCCCAATCATTCTCATCCAATATAAGTTCTACGTGTTTGTATTTTTAATATACAAATATGTTAACTCCTCATATATGTCGGTATATAATATGTACGGATATAATTCAATATATATATATATATATTGAACGTTCAAAATAAAATGGGTGGATTGACGGGGTAAAATGGGTAGATTTGAAACGACCCTTTCGTGTTTGTTCGAGCCCATTCCCTAGACATAGTCTCACCCTCATTCACCCGGTCGATTAGTGCGGTCGTATTAAATTATTTACATGATATTGTGGCAGTGCGAGGAGTGCTAACGTAATGAATCGGATATTGGCAGTGAAACCAAAAAGTTTTATAATAGAATTGTGGCTTTAATCCACATTCAGCGCTTAATGAGTTGTGCCACCACCCTAAAAACCACCCTTTTGGAAATCGATTTGTTTGATTTTATGTTATAGTATTATTGTTCGACAAACGCTTCCATTTATTTTCCTTTCAACATTGGCCGACAAAAATATGTATACTTGTATGATTTTCTTTTATATATATATTATATATATATATATATATATATATATATATATATATATATAAACGTTTTATACATATTTCGGGCAATATTTGTATCGCATATGAATACATATTCTTGTCGAACGCATGGTGAAACGATTTCATTTTATGCGAGACTTCCGCATACATATTTGTGTAGATGAAAAAAAAATGTGCTGTCTAAAATTGTGTATATATATATATATATATATATATATATATATATATATTTGTATGGGTATACGTATGTGGAATGAAAAAGACGACGGGGAGGTTTTTCCCTCGATAAGAAACATTGTCCGGAAAAGTGCGTTTGTTTGCGCATCCCACATTTCCAGTACGTGCCCCTTCGAAAGCGCTTCGATTTGAATACTAAAAGAAGTATTCCGGAGATTTAGGAATGTCAATGGACACTTTGACCCGTGTCGAATTTGGCAGCCAAGTACCGTACAGAACAGAATAGTTCTCTTTTTTCCCTTTTCCCCTCTCCACTTGAAAGGAGAAGTTGTCCTCTGCACGAATTTTTTTCGTTGGGGAATATAGATTTTCTTTCCTATTTTTTTTCTTTATTTTCGAACGTCCTCTTAGGAATAGTCAGATAAACACTTCTATTGTTGACTAAATTGTGCGTTTTTTATACAATAAGGTAAATTCACCGTTTTGCAAACATATTTTCAGTTTATATTCATTTTCTATAAATAAAGTCAATTTTACTTTTTGACTCAAACAAATAATAATCATATAATAATAATAATAATAATTTTTTTCTTAACTATATTTGTATTATTTAATTAATATTTTTTATCTTTGACAAAATCAAAATTAATATGTTGTCATATAATTATGGTACATACTTGTATTTTTAACCTACAAAATATTTTTAAAATGTGCAATCATTTAAAAAATATGAAAACTTTTTGTATTTTATTATACGCGATTAAAGATGATTTCATAAGTAAATGTAAAATTTGTTTCCCGAGGATAGCTTTTGTGATTTGAATAGCCCTTCCAACCATCCCTTAGTTGTATCCATTGTATAATAGGGTACAAAAGATGAAGTGCCTGCGGTTTTATCTATTGCTATGTCCAAAGTAAAAGTGAGATCCCAGTTTTTTTTAAATGGAACAACATATAATATTTACTTTTATTGTATTATTATTATTATTATTATATATATATTGTATTCATTATTTAATAATAATATTTGAAAATTTACTTATTACCTTGTTATTAGGCTGTATATTTATTTTTAATTCTATTAATTGTCTATCATCTTAGTTTTGATTTGATAGCGCGATGCGTATCAAATAAAATACTTTTTTATTTATATTAAATTGAATAGCTGTTAAATTTCTTATAATTAGAGGTATTGATTGGGATTAGTTTTATTAACATTCAGGTCCGACGATCCTTTAAACTCACATTGTCCCCATTTTATTTAAAGTCCATCTTTGTAGAGTCACGCTATCGCTCTTAAGCTAATAGCACTCGTGGTCAACTTGTTTTCTCTTCTTTTTTGTTCCCTCGTGTGTGCGGTAGCAAGTTTCCCTTCAACTTTATTTATTCCCAACACTCAACCGATGCGTTGCTGCCGGGTGGGCGAGTTCTTTTTTTATTGCATGGGTTTTTCTTTTGTTCGTTGAAAGACGAAGGGTTTATGTAAAATGTTTAACGCTTTTTTATCTTCTTTTTGTGAAATTGTTAATTGTCAACATATTGGATCTTTTAAAAAAGTGTGAAGAGGCGCACCACACTTAACATGTTTTATTTGAATAGAAAGTAAGCTATTTTTTATCTTTTTTTTTGTATGTTTTAACTCCAGAAATAATATCTTAAACCTCGAACTCGACTCTCTTAACCGCACAATCCCTCTTAAGAATTCTCCTGGTTACGTTTATATAATGGATATGTTTGTGGTGGCGTTGGCACATCCCCTGCCGTGCTAACGTACAGCTGTCCCTCTCCCTGAGACGTTCCAGTTTATCCCATTAGAGCAGCCGGAACATGTTGTTACGAGGATTATGTCCTTAACCCTATCTAATACTGTCAGAGCGCGCTACACTTTTATTGCGGCTTCTCTTCACCTCTTTTACGTTATAGTTTTATTGTGCCACTCACACCCGACATTACGGTCTCCTTCTCTTTATTTGGTGCTCTCTTTTCACAACGAGAATCGCATATAAATATAGATAGACAAATCGCTTCATTTGTAGACGAACGTTAAAATTTTACGTTCAAGTTTTACTTTTAAAAATGATACACAATTTTTTGTGTTTTTTCATATCTTGTTAAAAATATTTCAGGAAGCGACATCTTTTTGTCCGCCTTTTATGAATTCTTCGTCCGTTCTTTTACAACTTCTTTATGGCTTTCTTTTTCTCTACAGCTCGGCCTCCTTCTTCTCTTCCATTAACCCCATCCAATGTTTTCGTCTCTCCTTTGGTGCTTTTAATCTGCCTGTTTTAATTACTGGAACCTCAACTTGCTGTCAATTATGCGTCTCCGCCGGCTTTCGTTATTCACCTCCTTTCACCCCTCCAAGTTTGAAGCTCTTTTCATATTTCTTAACCCTCACCACAAACTCCCACGCGAGCCACCGATCCAGCCTCTTAAATCTGCAGCGAAAATATTAATCTATCGTGGGAAGAATCAAAATATTTCCTTAACGAAATAAGCTTTCATCGCTTTTGAGTGCTCCTTGTTTGACTGAGAATAATAATACTGAAATTGTTTTATTATAATTAAAGTCGTATTTAGCAAGTAACATTATCATTTAAATACTGATATTTAAGCGAATACATTTATTTACAGCTAAAGTATTTAAATATTCTGTTATAAAAATATTAAAAAAGTTGATTATACTATATATATATATATATGAAATTTTACCGAGAATAAACCTGCATTAAAATTAAGTTTATCTTTTAAAATTGCAATTATTAAATATTTGTCCTGAATATCTTTTCTCTTTTATATAATACTTATTTTATCTGATTACTAAAGCGTTCGTGCAAAATAAACCTCGGGTTTATTATTCAAATATTATCTCAAAAAACTTTTATAATTATCTTACTTTGTTTTAATTCAGTTAGCGATGCAGATTTTTGTTTTTCAATCATTTATTTTTCTTTGATCTCTTTATTGTTAGTATCATTTATATACATATTTCGTTTGTTGATAATTGGAAAGCTTTCATTTTTATAAATAATTTATCCAACTAGAAAAAGTATTGAAATATGTTAATTATTTACCGTAATCTTATATCACAAGATATTATTTGATTTCATTTTTTTAGTGATTTTAAACGATTTCAATTTTTTATTACTTCTTTTTGTGTTATTTCTATATACTCTCGTTTAGCATTAAATTATGTTTTTTCCCTTGAGATTGATACTAGTTGTAATTGGTTCGTAGCTTCCATAAATCAATACCTAAATGCTTGAGCTGATCACAGATAGCCGACTTCTTCGCGAGTATCTTCACTTGTTAGTGAAGTAGCACTAGGGATCGTGAGATGAGAGCTATCTTATAATTTGATTACGTTGCTTCAACGACCGAATTTACACAAAAGTCGATTAATAAAAATAAGAATCGATTCTCATAATAATTTTATTTTATTTAATTTTTCATTGTAGCCTATATGTTTTATTACTAAACTATCGTTTTTTAACTACTAAATTAGCGTTGATTCACTGAATGTTAACAACTTGAAATCCGTCCAAGTTTTCCGAAATATACACCTGTATCATATTTCATTAGTTCATAGACGTCGTAATTACGTCAAACATTATTTAGTGTGCATGTTTGAATTGCATCATATATATCACATACTGAAGTTTCTCATATGTTTGCACGTGAAATAAGCTCCCATACTTTACAGTGCGAATCAAAAGTTTCCTTCTCGTATCCATTTTCATCTCGTTCGCTCTATCGTTTTGTCCCGTTTGCACCCGGATACCCCACGGTAAGCCTCAGTCATAGGCGGCATAATGTATTTATCTGGTCGTCGGGGAATCTACACTCGTCGGTTAGTTAGTCGACTAACTGCTGGCTTTTGCTCACGTCGAACATTATTATACACGGTATCCGTGAACGCCTCATTCCCGCTGTTGTTTGCTCTTTAGTTTCCACAAAGTTACCTGTTATACGAGCCTGGAAATATAATTGACCGTTGAACTGTTTCAGCGTCCGACTCGGTTATCGCAAAACGCACTACTTTTAACCACTGTAAAAATACCGGCAATTTGATCGTATTTTTTTTTTAACTTTTAATTGTTTTCCTTTATTATTATTATTATTATTACTATTATTCGTCTTATCCGTTTTTTATTTTTTCGTATCGCGCTACATTTGCGATTTTTCGTTTTAGAATTGGTATTTTTCCCTTCACGATCTCGGTTATTTTATCGAAAAACGATCGTGCGAAGGAGAGAAAAATATTCGCATAATCCGAAAACCTCCTCACGTCTTCGGGATCAACCGGATTTCGTATGTAAGCATCGTCTTTTCTTATGGTTTCAACCGTCGACAAGGAATTCGAAGTATTTTTGTTCTAATGATTCCCAAAAATCAAATATTCGTTCGTTTTACACGGCGTCGTAATTGTAACATATTTCGCCTTTATTATCCAACATTTACTGTTTGTTAAATTGCTTAGTTTATATTTGTTCGCCACATTCGTGAAATGTATTTTACTTTCTTGTTTTATGATATACAACGCTTCTGTTGTTTAACAAAACGTGGAACTTCTGTTCGCAGTATGACTACAATTTATCATTTTCATATAATTGCTACATTAATATAACTGTTATGCGACATCCCTTAAAATATTATTGTATTTACATTTAATATATTATTTTTAATACTAATTTCTTGTTGTATTGAAATGTATCGTTTTATGTCTTATAACATTTTCTACGTTTTAACGATATGCAAACTGCTATATAGTATATAAAGTAATTAAAACCCAAGATTTGACCGTTCGGATTTGAAAGCGCGATACGGATGAATTACGACAATTTCGCAGTTGCAGCATTCAATGTCTGCAGTTGTCGTGTACGCGTTTTACCACGATTACCGATCCGGTCCGCGCATATAATACAATTATTTATTGCATTCGTAGGTCGAGACTTTGCGTGGGCCGCGTGTTCCTCCTTCAATTATTGCGGTATATCGCGAGGGCCGCATGCCGCATGCCGCCTGACCGCAAATGTGACCGCCTCCCCGTCGCGCGACGAGCGCATTCGTACATCGGTCGCGTACCCTCATTGTGTGCAAGTTGGCTTTTCAATATAACGCCATGTGAATTATTTATGCGATTCGGCCGCAATCTTCGTGCTATTTTATCGTATGCGACGATGACAATCGCTAACGTAAAAATCTATTTTAATATATCATATATGCATATCGCAAAAAATATACGACGCTTATTGTTATTATATATTATATAACATATCACAATTTTTCATAATAAAATAAAAATACTATAAAATTTTCTTCGGTTTCGTGATAGCTATTTCTTCGACTTTTCTCCGCAGTTTTTTTTTTCATTCTACTGCTTTTTTCCCCTTTTGCTGTATTTCTCAGAGGCGAACGTTGAAACGATTTTCCACGGCATAAAACGTATAAAGCTTACGTCGAACAAATTGTGTTGTTATTCGGCCGCTTTATGTGCTTTTCCGTTGGGCGTAAAAGCGCCCGTTTCGTAATTGACAGTTTGCATCTGTGGCCGATCTTTCTCCTTCTGGCCCCGAAAACGAAGCGAAAACCCGGAGGCGTGAGCCGAACTCTCGCCTCTCCATAAATTCACTTCGAAATAACTTTCATTAATTGAATATTCTCCGCGAGAAAATTCGTTTATAATAGCGTATTCCGAGAGTGTTGATATTTCTTAATCGTTGCTTTAAATTAATTTTCGCATAATTTATTCCGCGCACATTTCGCCACATGCGTGCGTTTTGCACGTATTCGCGATAGAAAACTTTTAAATCAACTACATATTTACCGGTAATAAATATCAATAATGATTTTTGATAATTTCTGTTTTAACCATGTTTTATCTTTATAAAAAATATTAATTAAAAAAAACATATTTTTGTTTTTATATCTCTAAAACTAGTTAACCATTGAAAACAATGAATTATTATAAATTTGATTTTTTTTAATCAAAATCATACAAATGATGATATAATTATTATTTTCGTTGAAAGAAAACCGAAGAATTATCCTGTATTACTTTCTCGTTGGAGTCTCCCTTTTAAAAATTATTTCAAATAAACGCTTTCGTGGTTTCAAGTGATCCACTCGACATAAGGATTTAGTTTTGACGTATCTCTTCTCACTACTTCTTCCATTCAATTGCTACTTAAGCTCTTCAGTGTTTTTTTTCTGTTCATTTTATTTAAACTAGTTTCCAATTTGTGAATTCTTTTTATATAAATATTTTTTTTTTGATCCTGATATTTTTGACAATATTACTAATTGTTATGATTGTAACAACAATATTATTATTTATGATATTTTTTATGAAAAAAAAATAGAAATTTGATTTCGTCAAACACCACAATTCAGCACCCTCGCTTCAACTTTTCCATTGTGTAATTTTTGCTTTTTTCCCCCTCCATTTTCTCGTCTACTTCCAAGGAGGCTAGATTATTTTTCGATCCACGGCGAAACTTTGAAGAGGTGGTTCGTTCCACTCTCGGTATGGTGAAACGAAGGAGATCCCGAAGGTAGAAGAAAACTGGATGAGAAGGAGCAGGAAAGCCCGGGGAGAAACGATAAAATTGGATTTAGCCGGCCCCACTTTCGCATTACTTACTTTCCTTCAACTTTGATTACCATACGAAAGGGGACTCGTGAATGTACCTTACGTCGCTCATCGCTTCTAATCCCATTTTTTGGTGCTTCATTTTTTTTCCTTTTTATAAAATATAAAATTTAAATATTTTTAACTATTTAATATAAATAATACCAACAGTTTTCTCTTCGCAATTTGTAAATAAATTATTTATCTAATTTTAATTATGATGTGAATTGTCAAATATGTTTTAAATTTTTATTGTTTTTATACTTGAATTAGTTTTATTAATTCAATAGCAATTTTTCTGTCATCATACTTACTTCTGTCTAATTATATATATATATATATATATATATATATATATATATATATATATATATATATATATATATTTATATATATATATACCATATATAGTTCAATAATTTAAAA
This sequence comes from Leptonema lineaticorne, assembly GCA_024500535.1. NCBI lineage: Eukaryota > Metazoa > Arthropoda > Insecta > Trichoptera > Hydropsychidae > Leptonema > Leptonema lineaticorne. The sequence goes on from JANIJI010000061.1 coordinate 1,746,795, forward strand.
GTATTTACGATTTATAATAATCATTATTTACTTATTATCTTTAATAAGAAATTCTGTTAAAAAATACTTAACGATATGCGGGTAAAGATAATTAATAGAATTATATTTACATTTCATTTTATTAGTAAAAATGTTATAATATTATTTAGAAAACAATAGAAGGATAAGATGCACTTGTATATATGTAGCAAAGTAGGATAGAACTATAAAAAGAAAAAAAAGGCATCTTTTCCAACCCCCTCATCTCCTGTTTGTTACGTAAGGCTTTGTTCAACCACTCTCTCGCCAGGCGGCAATGTCTCCGGCATGAAAACATTTCCGTTAGTTTTCCGGCGAGTTTCCCTCTTCGGTCGGGTCCCCTCCTGTGCAGTGTTCTCTACAATTCTCTCACACCACCCTCAGAAGACTCCTCCTCAAGTGCCTTTGATTTATGTACGGGTAGGAGCTAACCTGCTCTCATAAAACTTAAATTTAAACGTATTTTCCGGGCGCTCTCGCCTGCCAACTTTTGTACATTCGAGCATATCGTCGACTACTACATATTTAATATATGTTTATATACCATTTTTCTTATTTTTATATTTATTTTATATGTATATTTATGACAGCCGTATATATATATTACACCTCATTAATTCGACATTATATTATAAATATAGTTTAAAAATTATTTTTTGAATATTATTATTGTTTTTGCCGCAAATTAACATTATTTAAATTATATCGTTTCGTATATTAAAAAACCATGACGACTATATATAATTATAAGATAAATTGTTAATATCATACAACACCATTACTGTTGTTCAATTCTAAATTATATGCTTTAAACGTTTTATTGTTGTTTTTTTATGATTTAATCATGCGTAATTTTATTTGGCGTGATTGTATCTACGGCACATTTACAAATTATCGAGTTCTCCTTTTCATGTACAGATTCGTTTTAGCAATCAACAAGACAATAAATCTTGTGTTTCTCAACCTTCTACATGCGCTCTTAAATAATATTTAACCGTTTTATTATCATAAATCCGGTAGCTTTCTTTTTTTTTTTATAAAAACAGTAGAACAAAAATATTAATAAACAAACGTACGTTTTTATGAATGTGGGTATATCATTGATGCATATCTAATAGCTGAATATTTCAGGCAGTTGAAAATAACGTATATATCATAAAGTTTTTCCGGACGACATTCAATTTTCATACAAAATGATAGGAGGCCACGCGAGACGAGCTCACGCGACTCCCCTCAGGTGTTACATCCCTGAGGTGTCGTTCATAATGATGTTATTCCGCCTGTATCCGCATGTTTTTCTGCTATCCTCCATGGAAAACTTCATCGGCCATAAATTTACGTACAAACACGTCGCTTCAAGCTATTTGTTTCGTCTAACTTTTTTTCTGTTTTGTCCTACACCTCCCCCCGCATCGACCATCTTTTCCCTCATTTTTATCGGTTGTTTTTTTGCCGCCTTTTCGAATATAGTGAAATTTTATTCTGTCGGGTCTATTTATGTTTGGGAGTTTTCACTTCCTTTTCCGTTTAATTTTCCTCGTTTTTATACGCTCGTCGTGCTTTTTCCTTCCGGCAAAGTAACGAGAACATTTTCGTCATAGTTTACTGTTTAATGATGATATGTCATGAATGTTTTTAAAAAAATATACGATAATTTTTTAAATTATTTTATTACATATAAACAAAAATATTTTTTTAATCACTTATTTATGTAATATATTTTTTTTTAGAATACGTAGTAAATATTGTTTGTTTCGAGAAATTTTAATAAATTTTATTTTTATAAACTGTTGCTATTGTTACATAAAAAAATTAAACCTTATAATTTATATAACTGTGTTATTGTTATTGATTTTTTTCACTCATCTTACTTTATTAGTATTTTTTAGGACTTAAATTATATTTTAATACTAATCTTTTCAAAAACCGTAAATGAAATAAGTTACACTCATTTTAGTAGACCCGCAAATATAACATATTTTACATAATATATGTAACATTTTTTATCAGAAATTCATAAACATAAACATTATCTACTATATGATTTTTAAATTTTAAAAAGAATTCGAGTTAATTTAAATACATTTTTTAACCATTAAATAAATAAGAAGTTAAACAGTAATAAATAACAATGTGTGTAGCCAATGTAAACATGAGAATGTTTTAAAGTGTGAAACACATTCGAGACGAGTAATAATGTTTGTCGTAAAAGCCTTGTGGGCGAACACTCGAACAAGCGAAACTCGTCACTAAAAGGTGAAGGGCGCAAAACTAAACAAATGTTCTCGTTTACTCTTTGAACATAACACATACAGACACACGTACCGCAAAATTATAACGAAGTAAATTGTGTACGCTCACGATCACTACAAATATATCGCATTACTTAATGAACGCGAATATACAATATTTGCATGCGAGTAGTATTAACCGAGCGAGTTATTCGTATGCAAACTCTCCGGTTATTCGGGGGGGCCGATCGTAAGTAGCTCTCTGTTATTTGGTGTTGGTGGTTTGATGTTGTAACGTGTGTATGTGTGTGGCACATTAAACATTTGCAAAGCTGATATATGGGCCGTTAAGGTAAACCCGGTATCGCATTATTTATTCAGTCACTGCCTGCCGCTCGTGTACACTTATTGTGCATAGTCGCTTTTAAGAAACATGTGTCGCATTATAAATCCCCGCAAAACAAACCGGAATCGCCGTTTGCGCTTTACCTCCGCAAAAATCGATGCTCGCCGGTTAACTCTGAATTCCACGGAATTTGAAATGCCAGCGCGCGCATGGCAATTTTGACGGTTGCACCCGTTTGCCTCGTCGAACAAAGGAATTGCCGTCGATGCACCGACGAGCCGATAATTACATTAGCTTTGAGAGACATCTCTCCGATGCATGCAACGGGAGCATTTCTATGAGCCCTCGCTTCGGAGGGTCAAAACGTGCACGAGGGGATGATGTGTCGCCCTCGCTCTGACCGTATACCCGTGATAAATCCGCAACAAATCTCACAAAATCTGTTTTAACTCATATCGTGTCCCCCTCGCATACGGAATAATGAAATTCCTCGTGAATATCCAATTTTGTGCACCCTTTCGCCACGGGCCAACTGAAAATACGTTATAATTTTAATGATGATGGAATACTCGCTTCTATCTGCATGTTCGCTTCCGACTTTTGGATTTATTATATTTTGTAATATTATTTTAAAAACAATTAGGAAGAAGAATATTTATTGTTATAAAATTAGTTTTAACTCAACGTAGATGTTTACATATTATTCGGTGTATACATACAAAGAAAAATATATTTAAATGACACTAGTCAGTCGACTGAACATAATTAAAATTAGTCATGTACCGTGTCTGCATTTGCGGCAGTTTACGTATGAAATTAAATTGATTTGCGTGCGGCGTCACTTGACGTGCGCGCTGCTAACTCAATTATCAGAGCAGATTATTTGCAGATTAGCATGACCGTCGCACGACTAGAGTCTGCTCTAAAGGTATTTATCCCCCTTTGTCTTCGACCGGATCTGTTAAATCTCTTCGGCTCCTATTGTTGGTACAACGTAGTTGATTGGCTGTTGCTGCCTATCTATCTCTCGTATCAATCACTTTGTTCAATATTGAATTGATACTCTTATCCACCATCGATTCCTTATACACCTTTCATAACCTGAACCTTAACATTATCACATTGAAAAGCGCGCTTTCATTATTATATTGATATTGTTCAAATCCTCAACTTATTGTGTACTACTTTTATTATCCGACATTCACTTATGTTTTTATATTTACATTCTCACGTCATTCCGCGAACATATTTTCAATTTTGTATGAGATAAGTAGTCTGGATTCGTAGCTTAGCACACAGTTTTCCCAGATGGCGCAAGCTTACCAAACGATATATCTTACTAAAGTGTGTTTATCGTTTCTCCATTTTGTCCTTTTTTTACATCTTCTTCGTCCATTTGCTATTTGTGCTCTCTTTCTTAAAAAGATTTTAGGTAGGCTTTTTGAAATGGGTCAAAACAAGATTTATCTCCATATAAACTTACACTAAATCTTAACATAGTGAGTTATTATCCTAACAGATTTACTCAATTTTTGCATTTACATATATTCGTATAACAATATCAATTCATTTTAAATTGGTTGAATTATAAAATTATCATCTTATGTATTTTTGGAAATACATAACTTTGTTTTCTTCGATTTGTAATCTTTTCCTTTGCTCTCCGTAAGTAACTGAAACTAAGAAAATGTATATTTTTATAGTTTTCTTGCCCATATAGGTTTTCATTATAAATGCTGTTTCGAATATTTTGTTTAACCTTTTAACTTTAATAAAAAATAGTTTTAGGTAAATTTAATTAGCAAATAAATTAAATTTATTACCCTTTTTCTATATTTTGCTGTCCTTTACTCATTAAATATTACATTGGAATAAATAAATTCTATATATTAACATTGTAACTCTTAACGACTAAAAACAGTTTATAATAAAATGTTATTTTCGTTTGTTTTCGCGGAATTACAAAAAAAATATCTTTTTTTAAATTCTACTCCGAGTTATATTTTCCGAGTACGCTTTTTTATTTTGACAATATGCCGAAAGTGAAAATCCGTTTTGTGTTTTATTATATTTATTTTTCAGTCATACGTGCTCGTATGACAGTTGTAAACACAGATTACAGATGTTGGCATTCTCGCCCAAACCTTCAACACAAATCTCTCAACGCGAGAGATTTTCGCTCACTTGTCGACACTTCGCCTCGCGCAAACCGTAATTTCTCACTTTTTATGTTTTTTTTCTTTTGGCTTTCGCTCCTCGTTTTGTTTTTTTCTTGACTCCCTTCCTCTTCGCAGTTCCCTGACGGGCCCGTTTTTAACCACCTGCAAATGTTTTCATTTGTACATTTTTTCCGTTTCGCCACGTTCGCTTCCAACTTGTATTTCCAGCATTCCTACGGGTGCTTCGTCGAGCTGATTCCCGTTCTTCCTGACTCTGACGTCTCTCCGCTTAAATGACTCTGTACACTTGTTGACAGACGTCTGATCCCGTAATCTCTCTTGTTTCCTTTCTTCTAGGGCGTTCAGTCGTACCAGACGATGATAGTGCGCGGATCGGATGTTGTTTCTAGACAGCTTTATTTGCTTCAGCTCTCTCGCTTACCAACTTACCTTCCCTTTTCCTAAACAAATCCAATTGTGGACGAGACTACCGTTACCTTCTGTTCGCTGGGATTCGCTCCCTTTTTATTTCCTTTCACGCACTCTATCGATTTTAGTATTAAAATGTATATCAATTTATCGTAGAGATGTTCAAATTCAATTCTGAACGTGGTACTTTATAAACTTTTTTAAAATAAATCGCTATATAAACACATTAACCAGAAAAGAAATAAAATTGATTGTTTTCAATTTATAACTTTATTATTATTGTCATGAATATATCTAAATTATGACATAACAAGAAAACGAAAAATAGTTTACATCTAATTTTAAAACTTGTCACGTTGAATGATCAAAGTGAATATTTCTTCGCTGTATTCTTTTTTCTTAATTTTCAAAATTTAGCGTTCGTATTAACGTAGAGATTTAATAAATTTTAAGAAAATATAATACCAATATTTATTCGTTTTAACATTTTTTTAACTTGCGGATTTTGCGTGTACGAAACACTTTATTTCAACATTTGAAATGGAAAACGACGAAATGTAATTTGAAGTCTCTTTGATCTAAATATCGTTGTGTTGAAGGAACAAAAGATCAAAATTAAAATATAAAGAAAACCCGCATATTCTTTGAACTTATAACTAAACTGAACGATGAAAAAAATGAATACATTTTATATAATTCGTTGAGTTGCTTCCCAGAATGAAATTTTAATTTGATCGTCGACAAAACTCGATTTCGTTTTTTTTTATTCATTAAATAATCTTCGGCGTTGTCGGGAATCCGATAATTTAATTCGCTCAAATCAAAACGTTAACGTGGAATTTTCCCATTGAAATTCTTCTCGTTGGATGGCTGGAGCGTTCCCGTGGGGGGTTTCTCGCGATCGATATCTGGGGGTTAAAATTTCACCCCTGGAAAAGAGATTCTGTCAGCGAGTCGTGACGTCACTTTGGGGCTTTCACAAAATCATTTTTGCACGCTTCAACAGACAAAACTGTGCGCCAACACTTCCACTTTAATTTTAAATCAGCTGTTTGATTTGATTTCTTCTTACGCTTTTTTTGAATGGAAGTCGATTTTTCAAATATTTATGTTATAATCCCATATTCAAGAGCTATTCTAAATATATAAAATTAATATATATATATATATATATATATATATATATATATATATATATATATATATATGTATGTATGTATATGTATATTTTATACCAATTTACAAACCGAGACGTGCCAGAGTGAAAATATCCCATCGAGAATGAGGACGCCTATAAAAATGGCTTTCTAGATTATTTTACTTAGCGTATAGTAGACTTCTTTGTCAATGGCAAACGCGATGCCGGCGTCGCTTGTCAACATCTTTCAACACTAATGCAACTAACGTCAGGCGTATGGTAAACATCTATTTCCGTTTTCACAAATTGATACTTTCTCTATTCTGTGTCGTCGTCACCGTGTTGCCTCCCTTGTTCCGGGGTGCGATATGCCCTCGTTTTCCATTTTCCATTTTGTCTCCCTTGTGCAGCGTGCAGTGGTGACTGCGCACAATGTAGCCAGCCGTCTGTCGTCGCCGGGTTCGGTCGATGTGCATTTTCCTAGATTGCATCCGCGGGTGCGGCGTCGCGACGCTCGGCGAATTATTACACGGTCCATTGCACACGTGTGTAACGCCAGCCAGAACTCTAGCTATATAATCGTTGAAAGCACTTCAATGCTGACATGCACACACAACCCACGCGATCGTATCGCTTATTCACACTTGAATTGAATTCCCTCGAATGCTATTCCCGACAACGTATGCCTCCCATATCCACATCAATAACGTATGTTTGTTGTATTGCGCTCTCATTTTGACAATATTAAAATTGACATACATCGATTTATTTGACGCGAGCTTTCAATAATTCAATATACGTTACATTTCTGCTGATAAGTCAACACTTAATATGTTGTTACTTTTTTTACATACTAATCGAATTGTAGTAAATAAATCTATGTTAAATAGAACATACAATTGTTTAATATTTTTAATAGTCATGTAATGTAAAGAATCAAAATTTTACACATCCCTAACTAATATCAAATAACATGTAATTACAAAATATTATCTAATTCAGAGATCTGTTTATCTTCCACCTATTTTACATAAAAAAGATCCATATCGATAAAAACTTATTATATATATATATATATATATATATATATATATATATATATATATATATAAATTATTTTTTATTTACAGTTTATAAAACTATTATACTACAAGTTATTTTCAGTCCAGTTTTTGAGACCTTATTTATGTTAAAAATATGAAGAACAGGAACATTGAATTAAAGCGAATTTTATTGTACAAATGAAAATAAATCATGAGAATAACATATATCTATGACTTGCATAAAGTGAAATAAATATTATTCACAAAATTTTAAATTGTTGCTATCATTTTTCTTTTATTCCGATATTTTTATTATATTTTCAATATTTTATCGTTTAAAACGCTCGCACGGACATTATTCGAATCACAAAACACTAAAATAACATTTCGGAACCCAGCTACATAATAAATATGTAATCGATTAGCCGTCATCGCTCCATTGTATTTTATTGAAATGCGTCCGCCGTTATATTTAAGCCGACAGCATTTAAAATGTAAATTCGCAATCGCGAATATTGAACGCTGCGTGTATATATCTTTTATCATATAAACATACGTACATACACACGTTCGTCGCAGTTATTTTGTAGTTTATGGAGTTGTACAATAAGCACAACAATGGCAATCGGATGTGTTGTTCGTGTTCACCTAGTATGAAACTTCTTAGTACTCTCTGTACACAAACACACACACACACAAATATATATATATATTTCGCAGAATAATGTTGTGGAGTGTTTATCGGTATTCTGTAAATAGGGTTCAACCGAGTAGACCGTAAAGTGACCTGAATCGTCCTTCCAGGCCGGTGCGCCCGTTTTGATGCAGTTGTCGCACACCATTGCCAAACCCGATATTTGATAGAGCATACAACTTGTATGGTTTCCTCTAATGCCCAGTTGACGACATTAGAACTATTACATATATAGTAAACGTGTTCACGGTGTGTTTTTGATTCATTACCGTTTTCGTTCTGTTCCACTGCAATAAACCGTGTAATGGTGGTTTTCAAATGATTTATAGTACTTCTCGCCGGTAAACCAATTTCACCTTTGTAAAATTACATCAATATAATCTAGTTCGCCATATAAAGGGAAAGCAAATTAAACTTTGGCAATCTGTATCGATTAGTGTTATTATCTAAAAATCTCTATATGGCATTAAATAATTCGTTCCGCTGTTTACATTTAAAGTTTATTTATGATAGTTTGTGCAATAATTGAGTTTCAGTTGAATTTAAAATTGTTTGAATTCATATCGATAAATGAAAAATATTTTATCCGAATATCTATAGTTCTTTTTTTATTGAATTCATTACTTTTTAAAGCGTTACCTCTAAAAGCTTTTTTGGATCAACTTTTATCTCTTTAACGTTTTATAGCGTACTCTGCTACTGAAATATTAATGAAATTTAGTTATCTTTACTATCGTATTTTAAAAATATAGAAGAATTTTTTTTATATCCGTTTATAAAATCGTTGATTGTTTTAAATGTAAGTAAGATTAAACTTGCAATCTTTTAATTTTATGAAATTTGACATTTAAAACTAATTTGTTTGCATGCGATTTTTTTTATGAAATCAAATTTCCTCATTTTTTTACTGAATTTTGAACAATTTATTTTGATATATAGAAAGAAATCTCTCAAGTCTTGTGTCGTACATTAATCTACCGTAGCAATAGTAGTATATCTCAAAGCCCCCTAGGCATTCAATAACATTGGGCAAATTTCGATTTTGTACAATATTGATCGCCCTCAACAGTGGAAAGAAACTTTTATATATATTTTTTTTTATGAAATAAATATTTTTATAAGGTTCAATTCCATACTTTTTAAAAATTCCAAAAATCTTATTCAAATAATCCTGTTTTTTTTTTTAATAGCGATATATTATATTTTTACAGAGTTGAGTAATTAACTGTTATGTAATATGTGTATTGTATTTGCTTTCCTTTTTCGTATTGTGAAAAAGAAAATATATTTAAAAATTACGTATTATCATTTTAATGATATTAGAAAACTATCGAATTAATTGTTAGTTCATAATTCGTACGTATAATAGAGATTTATACGGTTATGCATTAAATTGTAATGAATCACATGAAACCGTAGCGTCAGTTATGGCACGTGGGGGAAGCAAGTGGTAAATTGAGGCTCATTGTGTTGAACGGCGGGCGAGGTTCGGTCGAGATAAGTGTTCGCCATTATCGTGTTAGCCAAACAGTCTCACTCCACCGGCTCGATTTCCGCTTCGCGTCTGAGGTTAATTCAACAAGCCGCCCGCTGGTCTCTTGTGCTATGTCTGCTCCTCCACATTCTACATCCACCCATTCCTCGCCTCCAACTGATCCACCTCGAAACCCGTCTATCCGTTTTCTTACCCTATTCCACGACCGCAGACCACCTTTCCGCCTACGTACTTTACTCCTTTTAGTTACCTCAATTGAAAGTTTCAACCCCTCATACGTTTAACCCCGTGTAAGTCTAATTCGGCTCTCTGGTTAATTTGCTCGTTGATCATAAATAGGCTCGTAATCGGCGGAAACTTGGGGAAGATTTTATCTCCCTTCCTTTGCCACTTTATTTTTTATCCACTTTAAATTTAATTTAAATATAACAATCAAGTTTTTATTTGAAATACTTTGAATTTTGTTTATTATGTAATAAATTAATTATCTTCTTTTTTCGTGTATATATTTATCTTTATATTTACGAAAACTATAAGTCTGAAAATATTAATTAAGGAAAAAAAATGAAACGTATTTATTTTGCGGTTTAAAAATATATAATTAGAGCGTTAATAGTTTAAATAAAGATCAAAAGCTTTATCTAGGAAACGACCGGGCTTAAAATTTATATTTTTTGTTTTTATAAAAATCCTTAATCTTTATCGATTGCTAATATATTGTTATTTATTAAAATTCTGGAAGGTTAAAATAATAATTTTTAATTTAAAGTTATTATTTTTATTTTTTATATAAGAATATACGTTTTAAAATTCAATTAATTCGTTCAACAAAAACAAAACTATTTATTTATTGTATAGTATATTTTATATGCGCCTGAAATTCGTAAAAGCTTTTCTTTTTATTGGTAAATCAAACTGTTCGCGAATTATATGTTGTTAAACGTAACTTTTATGAAGTTGAATTCATATTTTACCACTGGAAGTATTTTCTATTTCAGTTCAAATGTAGCATAACAGTTTTATTCTTATCGATCTTTGTGGCTAGCAAACATCTACGGCAATCACCACTGTAGAAACAATTTCGAATGTATTTGTTTGTCTTGCCGGAGATTGTACAACGTAACAAGTTTTCCTTTAAGGAAAAACACCGTACCCTTCTTTCTGTAAACCACCCTTGTGCGAACGTGTGTCGTCGCCCTTCTCTTTCGCTCTTTTGAAACTTGAGAGCGTATTGTTTTTTCCCCTTGACCGGATTTTATTTGATTTCCCGTCTCCCTATAAAGCAATATAAAATGAAAAAGGTTTCTGTCATATTCCCATTCTTTCTGCTTTTTATAGACACATTGTTGACTGCCGTTAGTGTTTTATGACTCCTTTTTTGTTTGTTCTGCTAAATATTTTATTTTCGTTTTACGGTTCCGAAAGAGCGAAACGCTATGAAATCAACCTCAACCCTCTTTCCCCTACAAATTTCCGTACCGGAGGAATGTAAATAAAATACTGCGAAATTTACATTTTTTCATGCGAAAGCTTGCTTGCCGTGTTTATTTTTTTTTATTTTATTATATTTTGATTTCTATTATTTTTTATTTCGTTTTACGTTTAATTTATTCATGACAAAAAAGTATTATTATTTTTTTCCTCAATATCCACTCACTGATGATTACTGAAAATATATGTGTTAAACCCACACCAATTTTCGATATAAAAATCTTACGAACGTTTCTATCGCATTGTATGTATGTCAGTCCTTCGCAGTGAAACGGTATTTTTATATTACTTTCGCACGATTTGTATTCAGGCTTGTGTTTTCAGGGTATCCGGCTTTTACAGCCGAGGAAGGAAATAAATTTATTTCTCTGTTAGAGTTCGTATTTGGAGGGCCACATTTATATTCAGCGACAGTCACCTGTAAACTTTATGCCCCGGGATTGTGAGCCCGCATTATTAACGCCTAATAAATCGTCTCATGCCCGTCGCATATTCTTTTCAGCGCCATTTCGAAACATTTTTGAATAACTTTAATTTTTTTATGCTACCATTTTCGGAGCCGTTTCAGCACTATGAAATTGAATTCTTATTACGCGAATGAAATAACTGTATTACGTCTTCAATCATTATTTTTATTTTTTTTTATATTCGAAATCGAATTTGAAATCTTTTTTATATCTTTGAATAAAATAAATTATTATATTTATATTTTTAAATTTTGCATAATACTTTAGAATTAATTAATTTGGTAAAAAAGAACTAACCTCAACATATTAAAATTTTATTAATAATGTATATTATAAATTAAATAATCGATTTTTTTTCGTTTAAACTTGTATTTATCACTAAGCTATAAATTAGTACAAAATTAGTAAATATTATCGATTCATGTATAATTTCACTTTAAAATTTGGAAAGGGATTTTGGAATCTTATCTTCAAAATCCTCTCTGTATATGGCCGATGGAAAGATTTATATGTATATATTGAATTTATATTTTTCTATATTTAGGAATTTATACATTTTATAATAATATATGCACCGCGCACATAAACGAGGATTACCTTCAACACTTGGACAAATCGTTGTAAGGAATCGATCGAATGTACGCTTTTAGTATAATCGCTACATTATGCGGATCGCGGCCCCGTATTAGTATTCCGGTTCGGTGTCACTTTTCCTAGCGTGGTGAGCCACTAAAGGCACTTTTTGCTTCCCGTAAGACACTTTTTGCCCTTCGTAATCAATATGAATGGCCGCTACGTGATGAGGTTATCTTTTGATACCGCGCCGACAAATTATGTACGCTTCACGCTGCTATATAAATGTTTAACCTTTGGTTTGTAATGTAAAAAAATGCGAGACACTTTACTTCGCAAACACAATTAGGCAAAAAAAGAGTTCGTATTATGGTAGATAGAAAAAAAATGAAATAAACCACACATCATCGACGAATAAAGTTGTAATTTTATTTATTTCTTTATTTTTTTCATTCGATGAATGTTTAGAATTTTTATGCTTCATTTTATTACGTCGTGACGAATTTAAATTTTACGCATTTATCCATTATTATTATTTTAATCACACGCCAGGTTTTTCCACGTAAATTACATCTTTTAAAACGTGTTTTGCGTCCGGCTTTTACTTATTATATTATCCCTCTGGGACATTAATTATTTCAAATAATATTCGAACCATTCATTGATATGTAAACAAGTATATATACAGTGTAATAGCGTAATTGATTTTCTTCTTTAGCATTTATGTTAATAATTATTGTGTAATTTTATTATTTATAATTTGAAATATATTTGACACAAAAAGTAATATTGATAGGTCATACTTTTTTTATTTCCTATTATAAAAAATAAATAATTAGGTTGAAAATTGCTAAATTAGATTAATTAGCGTGAACACGTTTGAATATTTGATGCGCGTTCGAGATTTTCACGTAAATATATGCAAGTTCACACATACGGTATGTGCTCGTCACTAAGATGTATTGTGCGGCATATGTCGAAGTTTTTGGTTTTCCTGTCACGCGCCAGTTTTCCGGACCGCAGCTCCGGCTAACGTATTCCGCACCCACAGCGGTCAAACCTTCAAACAAATTACTTACCGTCTACGTGTCCCTCATATTTTTAACACTTGCCAACGCCTACCGAAATCCTTAAATCTTCGGCTCGCACCCGTGAAATGTGTCGTTGTAAATGTCCCTCTCGTTTTCTGACGCCCATCCTCCTTGACATCCGATCACAAAACTTTTCATCTATAACATTTTTATCGTTTTTCATCGTTTCATTTTTTTAATCGTATCTTAAAACCATTTTTATTGTACAATAATAAATTTTATTTTGATTTTCAGTATAAGAGAAAAACAAAGCAGCCTGAGAGAATTTTCAGATTTATATATCAAAATTTATTTAAAAACATTTATCTGATTATTTACCAATAAAATCAATGGTTTAGCTTAAATTAACTTGGTACGTTTCTTAGACGAATGTCTCATTTGTATTTTAAAGTTTTCATACGAGCGGAAGGTTAAATGGGTTTTTGTTGGTTCTGACCCGGAATGTCATCTCCCACCGCGGTATTCCCGTTCTCTTTCGCGGTTATTATCACACCCGGCGTCCACATTTACGGTTGCCCATTGTTGCCCGCTTTTTATTGGGTTACGCACCAATTGAGTGGCCCATTTTGCGCACATCAAATTTTATTCCATCCTCAGTCGAGGCCCCGGGGTGGTCACTTTTTATTTCTGTTTCCACCGTTACGTTTTCCCGCAGCGATTTCCACCACAACCACCCAACCCGGTTCGCACGTTTTCCTTTCATCCCCATGTTTCGTTTTTCCGAGGTGATTTGACCCGAGAAAATCTTCGGGCTCTCACCCGGACGAATTTTCCTTATTCTGTTACAGCTTTTTTTGCGCTGAATTTCTTACTCGTCTTTTCTCCCAAAGGTAAAGTTTATTTCTTTTTTCTTCTTCTACGTATATACATTTATGAATATTTTTTCCTAATTTCTCACATAAAAAGCTGGCTAAAATTAACATAGTTATTTGTAATTTTATTTATCGTTAAATAAAATGCAATATTTCATATTTATTACTAATATGGTCAATTAGAAAGAATTTTAAACAAAGAACTTAATTACGTATATTCGGAATATTATTTTACAGTCGAAAATTTATTTTCAGATATTATAAATCTTTTTTTTTTTTTGCTTGAATATTTTTGTTATAAAATAATTTTCAGATTTTTTTATTTCATAAATTATTGCTAACACAAAATATTTAAATATTGTGTTTTAACTATTACAATAAAAATGTATTTCCTATTAGATGTGATGGATTGGCTTTCATAAATTTTATAACAAAGTTTTGTGTTTGTCATCATAATGCTTAATAGAATATGACATATGAACCTTTTTTGTGTTTTTTTTCTCCGATACGTTTTATTTTTGTTTGCCGTTTCTGTCAAATTACTCGTGTATATACGACGTTGAGTAAATGATATTGACTTTGATTGATTCTTGTTGTTTTAATAATGTATATACTTGGGTTTCATATTGGTTTTGTACACAACCGAGAAAGGCTAATACATTTGAATGATTTATGATTTGTGGAAATGTTAAATTTTCTACACGTTATTGTTCGACCGCGCCGCAAAACTTTTCCCCGATGAAAACTCGGCTCGCAGACGATTTTCCAAAAGCCTAATGTCATTTTCAAGACCCAGCTTTGGTTGTTCCGATTACAACGAGCAAAGATCTAGCGGCATCGGTTCATAACAAAATCTCGTCACGTACTTCCTTAACCGAAAGCTGCTCGCATAAATATTGATGGAGCGCGACTGTTTTCGATCAACTTTATCGTTTTTATTTGGTGCGCTTCTTCATTCGAAATCTTCTTTATTCTCCCTTTTTTCCATCTCCTTATATATCTGTATATAGAATATAGTTTTTTTTTATAGAAATATTTCATTTTGGCTTATTCACGAACTAACAAAAGCTCGACTCACACCACTGAAATCTTCGTTCCACCGAATATACAATTTAAAAAGCTTTTCCCGACACCGTTCACGAGGAAATGTTCCATTTTCAAGTATTAAATTCGTAGAACTTTTTCTTTTTTATTTTTTGAAAGCTACAAAATTCGTACGTTTAATAATGTTGGTTTACAGTCACACTTTTCTCTTTGTTGTTTTTAACAGTTGAATTTTTTTTTTTGCTTTTTTACATTTTACGGTGATATTAAACTGATGTTTAAAACTCTTAGTTATTTTTTTCTGACGCGAAATTGTTTGTATTATTATACAATAGCTTCTTTTAATTAACACTTATCCTTATAGCTACAAAAATATTATATTTTTGAAATCGGCGTTTATTTTCTATCAACAATTTATTTTGAAACGTATTAATAACCATTTATAAAATTATGTGTATATTTTTACATTTTAAGTAGTCAAAAGTAATTCTCATAATTATAGATTTCAATTAAGAATCTGCAAATGTTTTATACTAATGACATTCGTTAGTAGTTTTGAAGTTGATTTTTATTTTTTGAGCCATAAAAATATGGATAAGTTATAAAGTTACTCTTGTAATCAAACTTATTTCATTAAATTATATTTTCAATCTAAATATGCAATTTTTGCGTTTTTATTTAAATTTTTGTCGGATTTTCATATATATATTTTAGATAAAAGCCATCTCTATTGCATTTTCATTTTATACCCTGTAGAGAGAGAACGAACAAAAAAAAAGAGAAAAGTGTCGAAAATGAGAGGCGAACTTCACCGTCGGCAAGGAACGTTTATTACGAGCCAATAACGTTTACCGCAGTCGTTCACCAACGGGCCTCCATTACGACCATATTACGGCCACTTTTCATGTGATACTATTATGCGGTCCGCCTTTGCGGCCAAAACAACCCTCGTGTGCATACCCCCGACTTCCATGGAGATTCGCCAAACCGTAAGCCGTGATAAACCTTTACGTTGTCCATACGTTATTTGTTATGATCCCGTTCTTTTGTGCGACTTTTTTATTCTTATTTTTTTTCTAGCGATTTCTCTCTTTCCTTTGCTCGTAATGAAATAGTTACTCTCGTATGGTGCTTTTTATGCCTTTCTCTCTCTTTTGCTTTTCTCGAACGGCGTCATCGTGCGAAATGAAGAGCCACCCGCCTATGCTCTTTTTTATTTTCTTTTTTACGAGCGCGGCCTTCGTTTTTCGAGGGGTGAAAAAGCTCTCGACCACGGTCCCTCATTATGTCGGGATAAACGTACGCTCTTATTAAATTATAGCTCGGTTTGCTTTTTTTTCTTGTTATTTTTCGCGCGTATATCGTTTATCTCATTATTTTGACTATTTTGTGTGTGTATTATATAAAATGGCTGAGCAAAATCCCTCGACTATGTAATCTGAAGCTTTGCGGAAGCCGACTGTTAAAAAGCGATGGTGAAATGAAGAACATCAGAATTTCATTTAATTTCATTACGGGCGCCGGTGGGAAATGGGATTTATTGCGATATTAAAGATCTCGTGTTTCACGTGTCGAGTATTATACGAAAACTCATTCACAACAAACCAAAATGAGGACGTTTTATTCAACGATTTTTACGACTGATAAATAAGTGGAAGAGCCACGTTCAAAGTCGAATTTATTCACCGAATATTATTATTTATTTTGCTGTTTATGTCTTCTGTTCAGCTTGTATATGCACGCCACCGATCCGCTGTTTCTCCATACCATTTACATTTTTATGTGCTTTTTTGTTCGCTTGTCGTCCTCTGCCTTTCTTTATGATAAACATGTAAACGTTCCGATTTCATATATTTATTATAACTGCGATAAAAGTAGAAGAACTATAAAACTACATCAATATATTCAACTACTATATGAGGAAAGTCTACTTGTGTTTATTATTGAACATTCAAATGTTCATATTTTATTTTTATAGTGCAGGAATGCAAGATGCAAAATAAATAAAATATTTTATCATATCGTATATTCATTGTACGGATAAATTTAGAATAAAATATCGATAAGTACATTTTTATCATAATATTTTTGTAAAAAAATTAACTGATTTTAAACCTTTTCGAGAAATTTTTATGAATTAAAAAGTTTAGGAAATATGTTTTGTAGTTTAGTTTTCATTTTTTTTTTTAATATTAATATAATTAAAAATGAATAACATGACTTCCAGAAAAATAGATCAATACTACGAATTCTTCAAGATTCCTATAAGAATCTCCCAATATTAACTAACAAAGAAAAATGTTTATATGATTGTATCATATTATAATAGAAAGTATACCCATTTTTCAATAAGTTATTTAAACAGTTTTTATAATATTTTTTATTACAAGATTAATGTCTTTTATTCATGTTTTTCTTTTTGAAATCGCAATTAAATGTATAAAATAGAATTCATACTGCTTTTTTATTATTGTGCTTTTCAAATCAAATTTATATTCTCAGAAAATCCTTGAAGACTTGGCGTGTTAGCCGATTACTTAGAATTTATAGTACTTATATCTTGGCATTTAGTGCTCAAATAAATATTTTTATTATCACCTTTGAATTATTTATATGAAATGACAAGATTTATACTGTATCACGAAATCGTATCGCTTTCATAATTCTATTTTAATCACAAAAAAGGTCATTTTTGTTTAATTTTGTACCACTGTCGATCAGATCTATGATACAAAACACATACATACGCGCGCGCGCAAATACATTTGTATTTGTCGATTATCGTCATTACTATTATATGTAGAGACCGTTTATTATGCCATTATGGTAATGGCTCGCTTGCAAACCCCACTCGATTATTCCACCTTGCGGCCGTCTATATTTACACGTCGTTAACTATTTATTGAATTACCGTTACAGTTAATTTTCGCCGCGACACGCGTTACCCATGCGGAAAAGTGGAAAATCAATTTACGAAAATATTAAAATCGAAAAGAATGAAGCGGGGGGGTTGGGAACGCTTTTTTCAACGTGAAAAAAATGACCACGTTTTTCTACTTCGACGCCCTCGCACTCCCTTGATTAATGTCACGCGTCAACCATTCGAAAACAATTATTTATTTCCTTCGGGCTGCTTCGTTTATTTTCTTCTATTTTTATTTCAAAATTCAATTACATTACGATTCGAATCAATTCCCGACGAAAAGGTTTTGTTTGCATAATTCGCTTCCATCTCTCGTCTTTTTTTTATATAATATTGCCCAATTTGTGTACATTTTATTGTCGGTGATATTTTATTGCGTGCAATAATTCCGTACGAAATATATTCGTGTTGTATTTACATATGGCGGATTAGTAAGGAGCCGTGCCATGGTCGTAAATCATGTTTTACACAGTTTATTTTAATGCAATAAAATTATCGTAGTTTGAAGTGAACGGCGTGTATTTCGTGCTACTTGTTACTTGCGCGTCGTGCTCGGTTATGAAACAACCCGCTATTCAAGGGTCATCGTACAACAAACGTATCGTGACTTGAAAATTGTTATTGCTAGTTTTAAGAGTTTTCTGCACTTTATTTTCACCATGTTACTTTATTTTATTCTATATATACTATATATTTATATTTATCTTGTTTACAGGTAAGTGGTGTGTGTGCTGCTGAAAATCCATTCTTTATTGAGTGTATCATGTCCACAGCGGGGGTTGAACGGCCGTCAAGTAAGTGTCTATTGAGGTTGGCCTTATTGACTGTTTGTTGAACGCCAGAGGAAATATCTCGAAAGATAAACGCGCATCAGCCTCAGGGTACGGAGACGTACAAGAAGTACGTTCATCCCACTGGGAAATCGATTAGGCCGAATGCGCACCGACGACGGTTTTCCGATATCTGATATGTCTACTTATTTTATAACCGGCATCAATTTATTTCTACACAAACCCTCTTTGCTCTTATGTTAGAATTTATTCTTGGAATTATTTTTCCCAAATATTAAACTCTCACCTTAACGTCATTTTCTTTCTTTATTCTTATATTTATAATATGAATTAACAATAATTTAAATTTATTTTTTACTTTTGTTTCAAACCATTGTAAAAACATATTTATGTGTATATAATATATTTTTGTAATATTTATTAGTTTTACTTAATTTTTGTCATATACTCTCATTAAAATCTAAATGTAATTTATATCTTAATTTTTTAACTTTAAATTCCTATTATTTAAGCATAAAATTCATTGCCTTTTAAAAACTTCTTTTTTATTTTTTATATCCCATTATTATCAAATTTTCAAACATCTATAAATAAAAAAACTTGAATATTGACATTTTTTTAAATGAATCCTGCCAAGTGCTACTTGAACAAATCGCGAAAGGCAAATGGTAAACCATCTTGAAATATGCTTTTTTTGAATAGACGGATTGTCCTCCATCTTTAGATATAAAACAAGATAAAAAATGGATCTGGAAAAGAAAAATACGCTCAAATCAATTGTATATTTTTTATACAATTCTTTTATGTACTGTTGAAAAGATTTCGACCTTTGAAAATATTCAATGAAACATGCCAACAATTCAGACATAAGAAGTTGGTTTTTGGATTTATGTAATTGAAAATGTGATTATTCACTTACTGAACAAAAAAATGTTGTTAAAAACTGATAAATACATATTTTTCTTGTAAAGAAAATCGTATTTTCAGATATATGTTGAAATTATATTTTATATCTAAAAATACAATTTTATTTTTATTCTTTATTTAAAGAATTACACATTGTTTGTTGTAAATGGAGTTATTTTTATATATTGCAATTAATAGGGCTAAATTTTTATTTTTATATAAAAAGTATTTCTACATATTATTTATTTTTATTTATTGATAATTTTAAACGAATCCGTGTTTAATATAACATGACATACATTGAAAAGGAACTCCGGCATGCTTCGAAATTATTACCCCATGACCGTATTTCGACTTCGATCACGTCATTAATCGCGATCCCACTTCAACCGGAATAACCCTAATTTCACAGGTGTCCGTTTGTCCGTCCGTTCGCCCGTAATAATTCACACCCTGTGGGGTTTCGCAACACCGTATAAAACGATGAAAGGGGCGTCACATTGATATTATCGCTTACGAGGATCGTTTTTATAACCGCAATGGCTTTTATCGAAGTTTTAATAGCCACGAGAGTTCGCCGTACGTAACTCGGGACGAACTCTTTCGGATACGAATTCGATCGATAGCCAAGTGTGAAGTTGACTTTGCTATTATAATATTATTATTGTTTCACGACGCCACTGACTTCTTTGTAATTATTATTCATTATGATGTTTCATTAAGATGTCGTTCGCGTACGTTCTCCATTTGTACTCGCACTTTGAACGCGGCATAAATAGATGTTTATTATAGATATTTTGAAAAGCACACAGTAAAATACACTCATTAGTATTCATCTGTCAATCAGTAATATTTAGCATTGACGTGCTTTTGGTGGGTCATTTATACATATACACACACACACACACATATATATATATATATATATATATATATATTACAAAAAAATAATAATTCACACATTATCATGTACAAACGAGAGAAAATAAGAAAATGAAAAATAATAGGTAATTTTTTACATTTCAAATTTTATTATTTTTCTATATTTATTATTCGCTCGTTGCTTCCGTGCATATTATAACATATTAAAAATATAATCGACCATTACTTATAGTTAGTTATATCATATATAATTTCCTTTTGTACTTTTATAATTAGTAATCTAAGTAACATCTAGAATATATTACCTAGTTTCTATATTTTATTTAAATATATAAACTATGTTCTATTTTTATAGTATAATATTTTTTACTATTGAATAGTTAAAATTGATTTTTAGCGACAATTAATTTTATTATAATATACTCAAACATCTTATATATATTTAACAATCTGCAGTATCTCTATGAATACATGTTTGTTTTCATTACATGTATAATTTCAATATGCATCATTAGTACTATTGAATATTTATTACTATTACTCAGTGCACACGTGCGATTAAGATATCTAATTACGTACTCGACATACGCTATGAGCTAATAATTGTTAAGAATTACATAAATAAATATATTTTTTTATGTATTTGCATAGAACACAGAGCTGATAAATATTCGATTAACACGTAGCTAATTAATTAATTCAACCGCCATCTTTACGCTGGGCGTACATTATATAATGTTTCGCCGTGCGGCCTATTAATTAAATTTGAAGCGCACTAACGCATCAGCCTTCCTAATATTTCGCGCACGGCTCGAATTGTAGGAGGTTTATGCCGCGTCATAAAGTGTCATGTTTTATGGCGAGAGTCGTTAATGCGCCAATTTTACATTAATCGCCTTTTATTACGGCGGTGCCATAGTCATCGCCACCGCCAGATTGCTAGACGATTATAGTTTCACTGTTTGTTTACAGCTCCATACTTTTTCTTCTCTTTAATTCTCTTATAGACGATCCTACCAGCTCTCCACCATTATCTACATGGCCGATGGTGGTATTCTTGCAATGAAGCGAAGTAGCACATTTTATGTGAATGCACTTTATATTTTTATTTAACCCTCATGGGCGAGACGGCGTTATTATCTCATTTTGAGATTTAATATGCCAATAAAAATCGTCTATATTGTGATTTTAAGTCTGTATTTTATCGCATAATATGGTGAAATCTTGTTTATTTTAAATCTGGATTCTAAACGGTGTATGATTTTTAAACGTTTAACATTTTATATTCTCGTTTTTATTATCAGCGCAAAAATAATATTTTTCTTTCTTTTGTTATTTTATTTTAAATTGGTCATTTTTTTACTTATCGGCTGTTTTTTATTTGTCGAAATAGTTTCGTGCGATATTTAAACAACTAATCAACATCTCTTGTATCAGTATTTAATTCAAAATTCTCACTATGTCAAAACGAAAATATCAAATTAATTTCGTAAAAAAAAACTCGATAGCTTTGTGTGATTATTACCGAAATCGCTTAACGTTTCAAATATGCGATTCGGCTTCTTTTTCGTACATATAATTCAATGAATCCGGCTATTTGGACGACGTGTTGTTTTTCAGTGGTACGTGATTCGGTGTCTGCGGCCGATCGGAGGCCCGAAGCGCGGCGCTAACATATTAATTAACCCAATCGGGCCGGATGGCAGCGGTCAATCTTGGCCAGTTAGCGGTTAAAGGGAGCGGAACAACGTCAATTACAATGATTGACCAATTCGGACCCGTGCCACTTGACGTGTATCGTTATCAAAATTACCCATTTGTAATTTTCAAATCAATTCGTTGCATATATTTTTATTTTATTTACTTTTAAAAATTTCTTCTTTTTATTCATTTTGCATCGTTGCAGATGTCATTTTATTTATCGATAAATTCTTGATATCTTTGTCTTCATCTATTTAAGATATGAACTTAATTGAATCATTATTTTCTTCGGAATTATTAAAATTGTAAGATATTGTATTTTCCGTATTAATAACAAAAATTTAATTTTATTATATTTAAATAACTTAAAAAATGACGACATATGACAAAATAAGCAATGAAAATAATTGATGAATTTTGAGTGTAATCATAAATTTGTATAGAGCTTCGTTTATACATTTATATATAGGTGATCCTTTCGAATTAGAATAAATAATTCGTATCACGAATTGAAGAATAATTTAACTTCATAATTTGCGACTTTGAAACGATCCGTAATTGGTAAACGCCGTGTTTAATATATTATTACTAGTCTCGGTTTGTTGTTTGCATATCGCTCAATAATTTTCCCATTAAAAGTTTTAAAACCACCGTCAGCGGGCGAACGGCGGTGGATTTAAACGCTGTCAAAAGAAAATATTGAAATATCAAATTAATTCGCGAAATTTGTGAAGGATTCCCATGAATAATTCATTCTATTACGTACGTATTCCCGGTGATGGCCATCATAGTCTTGCCACCGTAAAATATAATAACAAGCTTTCTGAGCCGGAGCTGTACGTAAAAATAAATTACGGGCGGTCATAAAACGTTAACGGCTTGTGAATATTAAACTTTGAAAATTTCCTCACTCGAAACCGCCAACAATTATCTGAAACTTTACGAAGCATTAATTTTTTATTGTGATTCGTCGCTCATTTGAGCGCATTATTAATTTGCTCTCTTGAAACTGTCTCGATTGTGGATCGTTTGTCGACTTCTATTAAATTCAATTGACCATAAAAGTGCGCTTTTCATTAAAATCTCATTCTCTTGTTACTCACTTATAATACATCTGCTAATATTTCAATGAATAATTCTTAACGAGTAAACTTTATCATTGTGTTCACACCTTGTTGTTATTAGCTATTTATTTTGTAGTTTTTTTTTCTTCAAATATTTTTTTAATGATTCTTTGTTTTTGAATTTTATTTACTAAGCATGAAAAAATGTAATATTTTTTTTTACATAAAATGGATTTAATAGAAACGTTTTTTTAGCTGCGTTTTAAAATAACATTTTTTGAATATAAATTTTATTACTTGAAATTTTAACTCTTTCACTTAAGAAAGATTACATCTTAGTTAATTATATTACAAACTTTCACAATTATTATCTATTCATTTTACATTGATTAGCAAATAAAGTGGATGACTCCCAAGATTTTCCGATGTTAATCTACGACATCTTTTCGCCTTCTGCCCTCACTTTTAAGCTTGCTAATGGAAAATCTCAATCGAAAGTTAATGTCCTTTGGGAAATTTAACTTTGTCGATACTGTCAAAAGAATTTTTATTTACGCTCTCTTTTAAGGACGCGCCGCCGGGATTTTTTCTTCTTTTCAATAAATTGGCGAATAGAAAAAAAAACTTTCGGGTACACAGTTCTTCAACCCGCAAGAGATACTCTTCGTCCGCCTCGAGCGACCATAAATTTTCCTCTGTATATCGATATGGTTGCGAGCATTCGACTGTTAAATATTTATTCGTTTATTATCTGTTACTATATATTTTTTTAACGGCGACATATCGTACCATCTTGAATTATTATTAAGCGTATTAACCATTAAGGCAAAAAAAAAACGTTTAAACTAAATTTACGATGTTGACCTGTATTGCTTTTCCATTTTCAAGAATTAAATATCGCACTTGTGCCGTTAAGTTCCTATCTTCATATTCATTAAATATACTTAAATATTGCGTAAATATGATTATTTTGATTAATGAGAAATTGACACATTTAAAAAATATTTTGAAAAAAAGAAAATGCTATTGATGAAATTGAGTCATTAATTTTTGTTAAAATATGTTAAATCATAGAATCAGAAATTAATTGTCTTCGCTTTGAAAAATATAAAATATATTTGTAAATTATTAAAAAGCTCTTCGTGAAAATCAAAGCTGATATTAGATTAAGTGAATTCGTACCCTCCCCCCCATCTTTTTATTAATAATTTTAACTCAATCCCGAGGGAGACCGAAGCGGGGAGTGAACACGCACGGCAAATCCGTCGACAAACGAAGCACTAATTAAGCGGCACTTTTTCTTTCATTATGAAGTTGACCCGCTTAAAGTATCTCTACGTGATATGAAATAATGTTTCTCTCTTCTTTTTTTTCCCCCAGATCTATCTCTCCACCCCTGCATCCACTTTTATTTGAATGCCCGACTGCCGTCGCCTGTGTAGGGGCGGTTTAATGAACGGTTCATCGCTCTGGCTTTCTAGCAGCGTCGCCATCGCTACCCCCGAACACCCTCGAGGGCATTCTCGTTCCCCACTTTTAATTTCCCTCTGGCGTTATTCGCTAATATGTTTTTCGTATTCATAAAACGTAACCCCTGCTGCCTGTCGTTTCTCTTTTCTAGACTATTTTGTACAGCGGTATAAGATACATGCACGTGTACACACACGCGCCTTCATAAATATGTACATTATTGGTCGCTCGAAAATCGCTAGATACAAAAGGAATATAGTGTGTTCATTGAAATAAGTTTATGAATCATCGTATGTATTATATTATATTTGAGTAACAAAATTATTACTCGTACATGCAAATACGAAGTAGGGAATATACATAATTCAATATTTTCCTACATTTAAAATAGAATACTTATAGAATTTATCCAAAATTTATAATGAATATATTTAACACTATGATGACATTTGTAAAATATACGCACGACGCCCCACGTGTGTATAAAAACGCGTTTTTTCTTACACACACACACACGTCCCGTTTTGAATTGTTTTTATGTTTATTTTCTGTGTGCCATCGAGTGGTCTTTTCAACCCTTCGACATGCGTCCCCTTCTGGCACGCGCTCTCACGGTGTCACCCCGTCTTTGTTGTTTACATTTTGCGAACTTTAATTGCGATTGTTAATTTTAACTTTGTGTGAAGTTTTCGTTATCTCTCGTTTAACACGGGGCATTTTCAACAAAGATGGACCTTATAAAATTTATCTCGACGAATTTTCGACTCTCCCGTACCGGATTAAAAGTTATCGTTTGCTTCTCCTCATTAATTTATATCGTGATATGTGCGTTTTTGAGTTTGCCGATTTGTTATTCCTTTCTTTCAGAATTACGCCGATTTTTGTATTTACTTTTTATTTTGAATCTTGATTTGCATTTAAAGTAAATTATTTTTATATTCCATATATGAAATATTTTTTTATCTAATAATTTTATAATTAATTTTGTTTTTCCTTCAGTTTTCATAATGAAATTTTACTACACATCATTAGTGTTTGTTAAAGCTTTTCAAAATAACACTCATTTATAGTGCATTTTGCCGCTTTAGTTCGGTATGTTGAAAATGTTAATTTTGCTTTTCATATTTAGATACAAAAAATATTTCTACATAATTCAAAAATTGTATTTCATTTGGATTATAGTAACTATTAAACTATATTAATTATTTTATTATTTAAAGGTTTGCTATATTTTTAAAAATCTTTTCATAATGTTTTTCATTTTAAAATTATATTATTTTATATATATTATTTAAAGATAGATATATTGATGATGTTATAGATTTGAGACTTACACCTTTTGATCATAATAAATCAATTACTGTGAATTCTCTACTATGACTCGGCTTTTATCCGATCGCTTTTACATAATACCACAATTCATCATATCCCAACTCTAGCAGGGGTAAAGTAGAAGACCGATAATCTGCGTCAACTGGCGACAATAATCTCCTGAGTAATGTGCGAATCGTTTCTGACCGCTGTACTTCCTCTTTCGACAAAACTGACAATATCATAACTACTGCACATCGTGAATTTATAGCCTTTCATATTACGGCCGCGTTATTTTCTCGCAAACTTTATTATTGCATAATTTATAAATTTATAATGATGGCAGTGGAGGTTTACGATTTTCGCGCGGCGTTTAATCTTCCCGAGGCGTTCATTATATACGGTGTTAAAGTTGGATAAACCGGAAAATTTCAAGGCGATTGTTCCGCAGACACGTATAAAGCGAAAACTTTCTCTTCGACGACACTAATATGAAACAAAGCCGAGCGAACCAGACAGCACAATATTCCCTTTTTTAGTCGAAAAAAACGGACCGGTTTATTATTACGCAACGAGTACGAATATTCGTCGCTTTTTGATAAATATCGCTTTATTCCATCGAGCGGTCGACGTAATCTCGGCGGTCGTTTTAAATCGCTAATGATTTATCATTAGTCGAAATGCGCTAACGAACCGAGCTTGTATTATTGATGATATTGATACCGCCTACAACGATATTTTTACGACTCCAGTCCCGTAATTGAAATGTTCGAAGTGATTAAACGCTTGTTGTGACACTCGTTCGGCAACATTCACTGAGCAATTAATTTTGATATATTTATACATGCATATTTATACGTGTTTATTTTTGCGAACGTTTTCAATTGCTTTCCCCTTTATTTTATGATAGATCAATACGTAAAAGTGCGAAAAAGCGATATCGATTTATTCCAGATTAATTATTAAGTTCAACTTTTGTATTAGGGGAGGAAATAATGAAACTTTATATGATTATATTAATACAATATTTTTTTATGTAATATATCTCGAATTTCACTACAGTTCCATTGTAGTAAGCATTCGTGCTATGATAATTATTTTAAATTAATTTTACACATTTAAAAATTTATAGTTTTTTTAATTGAAAATTTTAAAATATAATATTTAATAAATAATTTGGTAGAATTACTTAAATCTAGACTTATTACTTGAAATCATGATAATAAAATAAAACAAAAATATAACCTGTTCCGTTTCTCGATTAAATCCGATGCGCTCGTAGCCGGAGAAAGGTTAACATTGAGCTTAGATCAAAGACCAGATCTGTTTAACCGTTATAAGCTCCGTATAAACCTTTTGGTTAAACGAGATTACTCGGGCGACGTTAAGCTTTTATTCGCGCTAATAAAGTAGCGAAATACGCCGGGTGAGAACCACGAACTAAAATTCTCGCTCCATCCCAAAGGGAGGCGGCATACTATAAATTACAAATTATCTCTCTCTCTCTTTATAAATATTAACAATGAAACACTACACTGTTCCCCTCGTTTACAATTAAACTAACTCGGGTTTACATCGTTGTAATTCATATTTTTCACGCTCTTTATCTGAGCGCATTTTGCACTTTTGTTTCGACTTTGCTAATTGCGACAAGTTTACAGTCATATATTTTTTTTAATATGTATATTAATATACGCACACATACATACATGCATGTATATATATATATATATATATATATAATATTTTTTTCGTAAACGCGAATGTATTTTTTTTTTCATTTTATATATTGTATAGTATATGTATCTTCATATTTATGCGCCTTTTTTCCTGTGTCGCCGTTGTCGTTACCGCCGTTGTTTCCGTCCGGAAAATGTTTGCCTTTACTGGGTTTGATACTCATCCGTTTCAACGAGTGGAAAATTCCGTTTTGCCGCTTTATTTGAATGCGCAATTTTCCATTTTCCGATGTTCGCGTCGCTTCGTCGCTCATCCCGTTTTTTTTCATCTCGCATTTTAATTAATTCATGCGCATTTTATGAGTGTTTCAATCCTATCAATATATACATGAGACATATAAACAATGTTTTTTTAAATTTTATTTTTAATTTTATACTGATAATTCAATTAAAAAAGTATTGAAATAATTCGATTATATACATATATGTGTGTGTGAGAGAGAGAATTAAAAATTTGAAAATAACTTCTGGTTGCTTATTTCTAATAAAAATATTGATTCTAGACAAAATTAAAACTTTTATTATTTTATTAATGATTTTGAAATAATTATATAATATAAATATTCATTCAATTCAAACTACTTAGTATTGTCTATTAGTTTGTAGTGAGCATCGTTCTATAACACAATTAGTATTTGTTGTTATTGATGGAGAATTGCTACAATAAATCTGTCAATCAATACCAGCTATTTATTATCGTCGAACTGGTCCGAATTCACTTATAATATAGAATATTGATATGCCTCCAATTCATGTCAAATTAACGTTATATTAATTACAATACATTTTTTATTATTCATATATTTAATTATTTCGTTTGATCTATTTTAATTAATTACAAGACAAAATATTACTTTTATTTTATTCGTAAATTTATGTTTTCTTTTTTTTAGAAACATTAAACTCTTCAAATATTTAAATACTCATAAAATTCAATAAAGATATTAGTAACTAATGCCGCTGTTGTGTTTATATATGTATAAATAAATACGCTCAATAAATTTCTGAAAACAGCTGAAAACATTATCTCGCTTATTAGGTGTCACACGGTCATAATTTTCCGCGTGCGCCCGGGGTAAAAGTGCTCGAAATGCATTTTCCCTGAAAATGTTTTCGCAAAATTAACATATCAACATTATCGCGAAATATTTCATGCAGTTTCGGCTATTTTACATTTCCCGAAGCGTACCACCGGTAAACGAGCTGCCGAATTAAAATAAACTCAATTATGCACCAGCTGCGCTTTGAATTATATATCGTGTGCATGCGAACCGAGCACAACACCGTTTGCAATGCTCGGAAACAACGACGATGTTGTTAATTTACCACTCGTTTTATACACGAAAAGCGGTAATCAAAAATGGATAGTTTCAACCCTTATCGAAACGAAATTTTTCGTTTCGATGCCTTATAGGTTTCTATTTAATATCTATTACGCTGATTGTAATTATAATATAATACAAAATTTTCGCTTAATAAATTATACATCATATCTTTTTTTTTAATATTTTTTTTTCTAAATATGTGATTCGAATATTATTGTATAATGCTGAATATATAATAATCAGAAAACTTTTTTATTTAAATATCTATCGTAATTTTTTTTTAATTTTTTCATTCGTTTTATATTTTTTTCATATAATCAAATTTCTTAATATTTTTTACTCTAATTTCGAAGTAAAAACAAGTGAAAGAAGTTTTCTAAAATAATCACTACTTTTTTCATTAAAACTTTTTAAACTTTCTTTTAAGCCCTATTCGAATGACAAGAAGAATTATCATGTTTTTTTACAATTCAATTATTATGTATTGAACCACTATCTCGTTATTTTGTATTTGTAATAAAAAAAGAAAATTATATATATATATATATATATATATATATATATATATATATATATATATATATATATATATATTATGTTTTCGCTCGTATCAGATGTGGAGAGAGGTTAAAATTAAAAGTGAATCGCGAAGGAAAGCACTAATCGCCGCGTACAGCGAAACTGCCTTTTGCTAGTCGTTGTTAATAATTTTCTCGATACGCTTAATTTACGCCGTAGCATGGCGTACTCGCCTTTTCTCAGACACTCTTTTTCGAGTTAATTTCTTTCGCGCCCGCTCTTCGGAAATCGGATTTAAAATATTCACCGGGATCCGTTGCAGACTCTGCTTAATCTCGACCCGCCGTCCGTTTTATTATTCACAACTCTAATGTAAAAGTTTTAATAACTGTCTGTTTTTTGTGTCGAGCGTTCAAACCTCCAGTTTTCTCTCGTCGGCATTTTTCCCTCTTTTTTCCCATCCCCAGCTCGTGCTTCGGTCCCGCCGCGTCTCACTCATCCTTTTGTACTTCATGGACCGCTAGGCAGCCGCCTTTGTGGAGACGAGATGAGAGGGGAGGGAAAAGGGAAAGGAGGGGGTAGAATAACTGATTTATATTCAGAAGAGTATTTGTCTTGCAATTTTTCCGTTTCTTCCCTCTCTTCCACGCCTTCGTTTTTCAGACGCGTATTTTATGCGAGATTTTCGCGTTATTTATTAGCTTTGTTTCATTACTTTTCTTTTTTTAACCTTCGAGCTGTGTATTTTTTTATCATGAATTTATATATATATATATATATATATATATATATATATATATACATACACAGTATTATAATTATTACTTATGTAGTGGTTTTATTCAAAATATTTTCATTTTTCTCTTATCGCTTTATGCCACTATTTTCTTTTTAATTTCTTTACTTTAACCATTTTATTTTATGAATATTATTTTATTCTTTCATAAATATTTCTCTTTTCTTATTTAAACGTTAGTTTTACTCTTGTTATAACTTATATAACTTATTCTATGTTGTATTATAACGACGAATACATAAAGATTTTTTTTCATTAATTGTTATATTATATCATAAAATTACTAATTTAACTTTCCTAAAATAAAGATTTTTGTGGAGAAAAGCTTTAGCATCTTCATTGTTTTTAATATATTGCAGTATATAGTCTTAATTCTTATAGCTTTAAAAAAATGCAAATATCAATTTTTAATGTGTGTTGTATTCTTCTATATTACACAGATAGTAATCATTGCACGTAGTCATGCACAAGCGCATTGGCAATTGCACAATCCACTCGCAAATCAAGGTTCACATCTTCTTTTTGGGCTCAATTGTACGTTTGGTCAGCGCTCGAGCTTGTTCCTTTCGTATAACCACCCAAGAAGCCTTCTCCGAGCACACTCAAGGGTTACTCACCGGAGGTCTTTCTTCCTCTCTTCTCTTTCGTTTAACAATGGTTGATTTTATGGGTTTGCATAAACTCCACGAAATTTCGTGACTCGCAGAGTTCACCACTACACTCTTTCCCTTTTCTTCTGTTGCTGTCTTGTAAATCCACATTTTAACTTTTCATTTTATTTTTTAAACATGTATTCATACTTAGTATATTTATTTAAATGAAATTACTACACATTATCTAAACCGTTTTGAGTTACAGTAGTATAATAAACCTTTATTCAATTTTTTATTATCTAATTATTTAGTTAAAGTGAAAAATGTTATGAAAATTTATAAATATACAAACATTTATTTCTCTTCTAAAACACATCATATATATATATATATATATATATATATATATATATATATATATATGTTTGTGTACATGTATAACGTGTACGAAATAGTTTTATTTATTTTACCAATAGTGTAGAGTATGTTTAGCCGGATTGTGTGTATGTCGATGGGGGGATGTTGTTCGATTTGGGTGGTTAACGGCCCCGAGGGGGAGTGTTGAACGGTCCGCAACCGGAGACTCGTTATGCGGCCAGATTCCTGAGGAAATAACCGGCGTTTCGAACCCACTCCGGCGCCCTCGACCGTCACTCGATAAACCACCCGAACGAGGGTACCCATTCCAACAACCCCACGTTTTCTCTATATATATATATATATATATATATATATATCGGATACAGACCGTTTTCCGTATCAATTCCTCTTTTTCCGCATTTATACACCGTTGAAAGATTATTTTTGTACGTATTATTATTGCTTTGCGTCGTGATTGCCCTGTCAATTATCGTATATTGTTTATATATACGGTATGTGGTATATATATATACCATATATATATATATATATATATATATATATATATATATATATATATATATATATATATATATATATATTGTAGCGTGTGCGCTGTATCTTTTCATACATTTTATTTTAAATTTAAGTTTCGCAAATGCGGCAGTTTCTCCGTCGTTTCAAGTCTGGTTAAAGAGGATGCGAAGATGCAATTCACTGCGATTTGCTAAAGCTCCGAGTGCCAATATGGTAGCGAAATGCTCTTCACATCCTACTTTACAGCTGAACGTGGCGAAGATATTCAACAGATCGTATATTACATACGTATAGTCGGTAAAACCTCGTTTGTTCGAAATTGGCCAATTTGAGATGATATATAATTTTGAACTTTTGTAATTTAGCTCAAATTTAAAATAATAACATATTATTTTCATATTGTTTCTCTAAATCTTTTCAAATTAACATAATATCTTCTTATGAATTTGTTGCAATATTTCTTTAAAAAAAAAAAAACATTTTTTTAAATCTTGAACTTGAAACCGTATAATGAAGCAATATATTGAAAATACATTACGTTTTATTTTCCACTGCAATAATTAATATAACTACTGTGCTTACAAAATAAGTCGTATGTTGAAAATAGACTTATATTTTAATATAAGAATCCAACGATATAAGAAATAATAAAAGATTAATAATCATCGATTGTATCTCGTAGCAATTCGCAGCAGATGTCTTGTACATCGTTTAGGGTTGGCAACGGGAGTGACGTACAATTGCAGTATTATTATCCGTATTCGACAATCACGACTTCTCACCGTAGACGGAGGCCGATCGTTTGGCGAAACGAAACGAAAAGAAAAGATAAACGTATCGAAATCGGAGCCTCGCAGCGTTTGCCCCCTTGTCGGTTACACCCAGCAGCCGGTGTTTCGTCACGATCCAAGGTGGCTTCCAACCGATGAGGCGTGGTGCCTTTTACATGCGACCTCGTGTTCTTATCTGACCCCCGTTGACCACAATTATCCATCTCTAAAAACCATCAAACGGAACATTTTACATTTTGTCATTTGCAACTTTAAAATTATTCAAACACATTTTTTTTCTCTTATCCGTATAATTGTTAAAGGATTAATTTTTGTAAATGTTTTCAAAATTCGCTCTTCATTTTCATAACCGAATTTATTTTATTTCATTTGAGAATCTCTTCCAGCTTTCGACTACACCGATACAGTTACGCTACTTTATAAATGAAACTCCCACCGGCAATTTCCTCTTATTTTCATGAAAGAGTGTTTATTCTCCGTGTAATATCTCGGAATAACATCGTTTTGATACTAATCTCTCACGATTTTCTTAATCTAATTTATCGGATCTTCTTTCCAATTTATAAAAATCATATATTCCTATATCATAATAATATACTTATTCTATCTTTCCAAATGACCCGTCCTGCATTATGTATTTTCTTTCATCGTCTTTTCTTTCTTTTGTGTATCATCAAATTAGTCATATGTTTTACTAAAAACTGACAATATTACCCGGCTTTATATTCACGATGACCGGATCGTCTGCATTATTTATGTACCCGCATAGGAATGCAGTTTAGTTATCATATTTAGTAGTATTATTATACGTCTCATCGCATTCACAATAAAAGGCGCACATGTCTGCTTTCCCTCATAAATATTTACGTCGTCTATTGTTTCGTTTGTGTGCATTTTGTTATACTCATTAACAATTAGTTGTTGTACACGTAACGAACATGATAAAAAACTCATCTCGTATCTTTTTTTTGTGATTTGTTAAACAGGAACTCAATTCTAGTATCCATTGTTGTCACATGTAGAATGCAGACAAATTGTTTTTTTTTTCACTTAAATATTATTTTGTTGTGGGTTAGAACATTTTTACTAAAAATATATTTTTTATTTTTATAGGTTTTTTATTCTTCTTGAATTTTCTATAGAATTGCACGTATTGTTGATATAAAGATTAAATCGGTATTATTTTCAATTGATTTTTCAACGAATTTTGTTTATTATTTTGATAACATATTTTTATTCAAAATAATATATTTTGTATTATATAATAAGTTTTTTTCAAAAGAGATCGTTTGTATTTAAACAGCATGACTTGCCAAACACTGCGTTCTGATGTTCCGACTATAATATATATATATATATATATATATATATATATATATATATATATATATATATATATATATATATATATATATATATATAATACACATACATCCATTGATTTTTTTCATCTTTTTATATTGAATATAAAATCACAAAATTTTATTTTTCACAAAAATTTTTGATCGAAGCTTTGAAGCGTTGAAAAATTGCAGTTTGTGTTGCACTTATTTGCGAAGTCGAAACGTTACACTGTGAAATACGCGCATGCATACAAAACTTCGCAGATAAGTATTATATGGATCTACTACATAAAAGTGAAACAGCCGGCGAAGCGTGAAACCCGACATTTTTACTATCTTTATTCGGATTTATACGCTCTTTCATTTGCATATTGCGAGTCATTCCTCGACAAAAGCGTAATTTCAATACATTATCTCTTTATCTTTTTAACATTCGCTCTTCCCTTCGCGGTCTCCGTATCTACTTTACGACCCTCTTTGCGAGAATTTTGTTTTTTATCGCCGGTTTAAATAAGGGTGTCGACGTATTAAAGTTTATTTTTACGCGCTCGTTATTATGATAGTGCTATGCTATATTTTTCTGTCACTTTGTATAATGAAAATTTTCATGTGTAGTTTGTATATATTTCAAAATTGATTTTATCTAATCATTGAAACCGAATAAAATGATCATTACTTATTTTTATTATTGAATTATAGAGTTGTTTAATGTTGTTAACATATTTTATATTATGGTACGTGTTTCACATTTTTGAATTTGTCATTACCTATGTAATACATTTCATTGTGAGCTCATTTATTTTTTATACAAATACGATATTTTTATATTGTATAATAATTTGTTTAATTTATTAAATCATTATGCTACACATTTATTATTATTAATTCAATAATGAGCTCTCATTTTTTTAAGTATAAATTGAAATAATTTTTCAAAATTAATATTAACATATTTCTAAATTACGTCATCGAAACTGTTTTCAACCAATATATCAATTTTAATGAATTCATAATTAAAAAAATATACAAATAATGCAATAATCCTAGTGTCGTCAATGTGTATAGATGAAATATTCATTATGTGTAAATATTTTCGTTATCGTTGTTTTTATTGAACACGTTTAATATTAAAACATAATTAATATTGAAACATGTAATACACCGTTAAATTAATTTTTGTCTCGTACATGTATATATATATATATATATATATATATATATATATATATATATATATATAATATCGCGATATTCGCATTATTTCGATTGCATTCAATTAAATTTATCGTTGCCTCCGGGAGCGCCGTTGTTTGAATTCAGTTAATCTCTCTGCGGTTTCAACGTATATACATGTTAATATTTTTTCCTACTGCTTCCACAGTAAATTCGGATATTATATTTGCATAGCGCACTATGCAAATGACGTTTAATGTACCGTCGGACACATTATTCATTGTGCAATTATTGCCAATTTTCACAGCTGACGTGGTGAACGTATTTCGTGTATTATTATAAACCCAATGTATATAATTTCGGTTGCGTATTTTCGTCGAATTATCGGCGCAATTAGTCACGTACGTGCATAACGCATGTGTGTATATGCATATGTACCGGGTGGCGCAAAAGAAATATTACCTGCTTGCTTCGTTAGTCATATGTTGAAGCGATTCTTTTTTTTTATTATTCCAATTAATTTGTCACAATGTAATGGATTTATGTGAAAAGATGGACATTATTTTTATTAATAGAAAAAAATACATGACTAACTTTAATAGTATTTTTTTTTTAATTTTATAAATCGTTTTTTAAAAATGTTTTTAAAGGTTTATAATTAATAAATTTTAATTTTATTTTAAGTTAATTTAATGGCCCGCATAATCTGTGTACGGCAAAAAGAAATATCGATTTTTAACGACACTGTGTGTATAATATTATGTGTACGTAGTATAAAAGACGTGGTCCCGGTACATTGTAAACACGACTCGAAGTCAATTTGCATTATTATCGGTGCACTTGCACAAGTAAATGTACGTACGGTTGCAACCTCTTGGCCGTAAGGCGCATTGCAAGTCTCTGTTGCACTCGAAAGGCGGAGGCTGGCTACGTGCACGGTATTTATATGTCGCCATTTCAACTTCTTACTTATGCTCGGCGGTGCAACGGCTCAGCTTGAAAAACGAAAAGAATAATCGAAAATCTCAAACCGCAAACTCTAAAGGGTTTCGATGTAGATAATTCACCGCCATTCTGTAAATAATATGCACATTATTTGCAAATACTTATGTCGTAGAATTTTTTATTTTAAAATTTACATTTCGCTTGGAATTGTAATTACTTCTTTATTTATTATATTATGAATAAATTAAAAAAAAACAAAAAAATCTTTGTACTTGCAAAAATATTTTAAATAATTATTTGTTTTGCTCTTTTCGCATATTTATATGTGTGTACCGGTCCAAAAAAAAAGAAACCATACGATATGCATCGTCACTTAGCGCGAGTTTTTTTATTTTTTTCTATCTAACCCTCATTTGCCAGGAGCTTTTGTCTCATTGTTTTTTCTTTACACATTTATATATCCTTTTAAAAAAAAAGTCATTTTGTTGGACTGTAATTTGCTGTCGTACACATTGCCGACGTTCCAGTCATCGGTTCTTTGGCTTCTTGTTGTCAGGGAATTTTTATTACCGTCCGAGTCTCTGGTAGATCCGATTGCCGCCGGTCGGTTAACTAAACTTATATAGCATTCGATTTGGTCTCTCCTCCCCGAGAAAATGAATAATGCAGCAGCAAAACGGTGGACAGTCTCCGGGCCGGTTTCGCGGTTAATTTAAACCCCTCGATTTCGCATTGATCGCGGATAAGCGTTCCCTGCAAAACTCTCCGACTCTCGAGAACATTTTGCAAAATTACTTACAGTCGGCATCTTTGGCAATCAATGGTAATTGGCACTCGGTACGTCCGAATGAAAATTGATTATTTTAAAATCTCCGATTCGGATGACTCTTCGTACATAACGTATACTTTTAAATTAAAGTGGGATACAATTACTCGCATCAAATTATCGATTACTATATATTTTATATTAAAATAATATTTGTTTTAAACGATGTTAAACATTAATTAAGTATGTAAACTCATAAATATCAATAAGATAAATAATCATCACTTTCTGTTATCAAAATATTTGTGTATTGTGTTTGCTTATTTTGTTATAAAAATAAATGATATTATTATTTAAATTATACCTATATTTAATATTGATAAAATAATATTATTATAAAAAATTAAACAGATATAACGATTTATACTAACTTCATTTGCATTGTAAAATTACTGTTAGTTTTCCACTCGATATTATTTTAAACGTTTTGCAAGGTAGTTATGCTCGGAATTTAACCGATTTCGAGCGAAACGTTTTATATCGTTTCGACGCGAAACAACTCAGAAACAATTTATGTGCATTTTGTTTTCCCCTCCTTAGTAGTTGCTTAGTTGTCTCTGAACGCATTTCGCGAATGAGGCGTGTAAATTCAATATAAATAATTTATGAGGCGATTCTTCGAGAGATATCAACGCCATAGTAGAGACGGCATAATTGAAATTCACATTCGCCATATTGGACGTGAGCCGGGAGGGATGCCATCGATACGCAGTTGCACTCGTTTGAATTTTTAATTTTTTTTTTACGACTCACTCATCTTAAGGCGGTGTTGCTACATAAATTATTTATACGCGTTCGCAATTTGTAATACTCAATTAATGCACAATTGCTCGCATATGTACGCAAGGCAGTCGGGTATATAAATATTAAGAAATATAACGTTTACACCCGCCTAGCGATCACGCCATATCCCAGCGATTCTCAATTCGAGTTCAGATTTATCCCTTTTTACCGTTCTCGTTTTTAACTCATAAATATTCTCACTATATTCGTTTTAAGCAAATATATTAAATCATTCATAAACTTAGTTTTTCTTTATGTCTAGTAATGTGTTTAAAGTTTTCAGAAATAAAAGTATTAATAACCATAAAGTAATATTGCAAAATAGATTTTTATATTGTGCAATTTCGACACGTTTGAGAATCCCTATTATACTCGGTTGCTATTATTACTTTTATCGATGCCGTTGTTCGTTTATAATAGATAAATTTGATTTTGCCAGTTTGTGCTGGCTAACGATCAATATAAAACTAAATGCCGTTTTATTGAGCCAATTCATGAAGTTTGCGAACGTAATAATAAGGTGTAACTTTTTACCTGACGCTTCTGTTAAAACGATCGAATAATCAATTTTGTCATGCAATAAATCAAATCCGACCGATAGAATGCAGCAAATGTTAAATTATATTTTGGTTCGGATTACTAAACGTCACCCGTTTCTTTATTATATATATATATATACATATATATATATATATATATATATATATATATATATATATAAATGTGTGTGTGTGTACATTTTATGTTGCCCTCTATTTCAAATGGTAATAAATTATACGATTCATTTCTAAACCAACGTAAACATCGTGAACGTATTATTATATAATACAAAACAATAACCGACAACAAATCGAATACGCTTTAAAACAATTATGTTCAGATAGACATTTCAGATTAAACACAAGTCGGGAGTGAAAAGCTCATAATAAAACAGCTGTTGAATTTAATTGATTTGTCACGCGACTTTATTTTTTTTTCTTATTTATTTTTAATAAAAAATACATCCCTTTTTTACTTCCGACCAAAAATAGCTGGAATTACTAAAAATCGATCGAGCGTCAAGTTTCGTTTTTTGCTCTTCACTATTTCTTTTCACTATAAAATTAAATACTATAAAAAACTCACTGTTGTAGTGACTTGACATAATATTTTAACAATCTTTAATTTTTGAATTATTCTATGAAAATGTATTTTTGTATTTGATAGTTTTTTTTAAATATACATAAATTTAATTTACACAAAAAAAAAATACCTAACATATAATAATAAAAACTGTTTATTCGCAATATTCCTAATTTAAACTTGTATAAAAATCGTGTTATTCCAAATTTTCTAAAGAATATTTACGAGGTAATAAATTAATGCTGAATTGAATTGTAAAAATGAATTATTTACGATTTTATTTGAATACAATCATGACTGACATTATAAGCTTAATAATATAAAAATGAAAGGTTTATAAAAGTTTACACTCCTAGAGTGGAAAGCGTACTTGCTTTTGAAGCACCTATAAGCATGCCTTCAGGGGACACCGTAGACTTTTCTTTTCCGTACAAACGTATAGTGGTCCCATTGTGCGTACGGTCGTCGGTTTAGTCGAAAGTGGTAACAATGCCTCTCGCTTATGTGTGTGTTGTATTTAATTATTTTTAACGCTCTTTATTATATTGCCCCACGAGGGCATCAATTATCCAGCACTCGACTCGTTAACGCTCTGCTGGGTTGCGCACCGCACGTAAACAACGTTAAGCTACCGGATTGAAACCGAGACTCGGAACATATATCACAACAGCTTTATCGTCGATTTAAGTTTTACTTCTTATTTATCTACGCCTCCTCGGCCCGCAACGCTTTATTATTATTGCTATTATGTGAAATCGATTCGATTCATGCCAAACGGTATATTATACGCGTTTCGATCTTTGTTTATTGTGAAACGTTTTAAATTGGGATTACATTTTGAAATATCGTTTGATAATATTGTTGTATCTTTTTTTTTTTTTTTTTTACTAAAAACCGTGAAATATACATTTATTACATTTTATTACTTTATATATGTTTTGGAATACATAAATATTTTTTTTGCTTTCGTATTAAAGTGTATAAAAAAAAACTTTCAATATTTGTCGGTAGGGACACGATTCGCGTGCATGCACTTTTTTACGTGGAATCAATTGTGAAAGCCAGTTCGTTTGCTTTTTTGCCAACAAAATAAAAAATATCAGTATGTATGCATGTATATTGGCTTGATTTTTTTTATAATTCGTACAGTAAACCGGTTTTCACGTTAGCGACTTTGCATGAAGAAAGTGAACGTTTTAAAACGTAGTCTTTTTGAGATATAAAAAAGAACACTGTCGTGCATAATGTAATTATCTAGAATAATTCGTGCTAATTTTTCTTAAAACAGCGTTGTTTTTTTTCGTATCGGTCGTAACTCGCTGATTAAATTTTATTATTTTACACGTATCACGACATATTATCGTAATATTAAATATAAATGTTGAAAAAAAAAACGAAACGCACGACATCCCTCGATCAAACATTGTGCAAGTCTGTCGTATGGCGAGGGGTGCGGACTCGTCGTCTGCGCCGAAAGGGGGGAAAGAGCCAGTTTATCCCCACTCCGAATGCGCGCGCCGTCGACCAAAACCGACAGACAGAGTATTACCTTCGTGTTGTTCGGTCGTTTGTCCGTCTTGTGTGTGCGCTCCGGTGTTAACCCCTCTGTGTCAGTGCTCAGTGCAGTGTGCATAACGTTACCCCTCGTTGTGCTTCGAATCGATATCCTCGGATCTACCCTTTTATAAAATCGCCTGGGAATTTCAGTGTAGTGCCTCGCCTGCCTTACCAAAATTTAAGTGTACACACCTCCGATGAAAGGCGACAGTGGAAGCCTAATTCACCAGTGATATTTCTCGGTCTTCGCTGTTTGTTGCCTATCGGTGATTTGTGTTTGTGTGTGTACGTGTGCGTTTTTTTTTCGTTTGCGCTGTGTGCGAGCGACCAAAACGAAGAAAAATAATTCAATCGCCTATCATCCGGCTTCAGGCTATCGAGTGTTGTGTGTGTTTGTGTAACAAAAAGTGAGGCGCATTTTGTAATTTAAAATTGCTATCATTGTGAGGCTGAAAGAATCACCGAAAAATCATGTGGATGGCACCGAAAAGAAAGAAAGTAAAAAGAAGAATTCCAAGCAGAAGGACGTAACGACGCCGACCGCACCGACGATCGCCGACAAAAAGGAGCCTGCCAAAGAGCAGCAGCAACAACAGAACCCCAAACCGAAGGAGGTTCAGGATGAGGTGAACGGGCGCTCATAAAATTTTAATATATTCGAAACATAAAACGATAATAAAGTTCGCATCGTACGCGCGGCTCTTTTTTTTTTTGTCCGGTTCAACAACTTTATTGGGATATCAATTAACGTGTCCCGGTGATAATTTATTCGATGTGTTGCGCCCACATTCGTCGTTTTCTTGTCATGTATTTAAGCGAAGGGAAGTTTCATGAAATATTACAGAATCGGATGCGTACAATATTAGGTGGCAAGCTCGATCAAAAGCCACTTTATACTCGAAGGGTAAATTTGGGGTTGATGAGCACGTTGAAGGGATTATTTGACACGAGGGATTGAAACCGCCAGTTTTTATGAATGTTGCGATTTCTTAAAAGAATTTAAGTGTCGTAGTTACTCCAAAAATATATTCTATATATGTATAATAATTGTACAAATTTTTAACTTTTTTTAAGATCTAAGTTTGTCTTCAGAAAAGCAGTAAAAAACGTATAATTTAATATAAGCGATATATTTTTTATATATAAACCATCTCATCGTTTACGATTTTTAATACTTGATTTTCTCAAAAATGTCACTTTTCATTTTCACACAATTGAGTACGATAACTAATCATTTGCGATACACGATTTTGACAGTGTATTTCACGCAATCGAGGGCTCCAGCGACCTACAATGGGAGTATTTTATGCTTCTGGTTATTTATATGTAACTATAGCTTTTAATAATGTATTTGATCACTCGCACTCCCCTCCTATTTTGAAACACTTTTGATTATTAAAGCTCCCCCGTTGCGCCGGAATATTTTTACACCCCTCCAGAGACCTGTACGCGAGGGTGCATGGCATAACGAATGT
Source organism: Leptonema lineaticorne (assembly GCA_024500535.1). Lineage (NCBI taxonomy): Eukaryota > Metazoa > Arthropoda > Insecta > Trichoptera > Hydropsychidae > Leptonema > Leptonema lineaticorne. The sequence goes on from JANIJI010000061.1 coordinate 1,788,758, forward strand.
AATAACTTTCATCAAAAGAACTGCTCTCTCTCTCCCTAACGTTTGTTTATGTATTTGTGACACCTGGCATTTTATGCGTGTATATATTTAAATTAGTGTATATATATTTTTTTTTACTTTATTTTATTCATTGCATGCGGGTTTAATAACGTATTCATAACAATTCAATCTCACGTGGTGTTTTTTTCTTCTTTATATTCGAGTATATAAACCCATTGTCCCCGCGTGCTTATTAATGATGACAAGGAGTTTTTATTGGCAATCTTATCCACTTATTATTTTAATTTATTCACATTTTTTTATTATACACGCTTCGGTTTCTAAATCCTAATTAACCGGTTCGTATTTTTGTTTTGGGGCGTTCGAAACATATGTTTGTGCGCTGTTTGACGTGCCGTTTGTTTGTTACAAATTATATACTGTTGTTTGAAATTTGCACTCTCCCATCGTATATTTGCTCGACTGCCTTCGAGCTAATGGTCAACGCCGGCGTATGTAATATTAAACGGTTGTCGGCCATCGTTATTGTAAAGCTGCACTCAATGCACCCTGCGATTCACAATGTCAAACCCCACATACGCTTAACCCTAGATGGCTTAGTATTTGCTTCGAGCTCTCTACTAGCTCATTAAATTTAATTGGTTCCCTCGGCGAGTGCGTCGATTCAAAACCTAGTTTATTCGTTTCTAAATCGTACCGGTTCGTTTATAAAAACCCGGAGGTTAATACGCAATCGGTTCAAACGTGAAAGCCAACCGAATTGTTGTTAAATTCGTTTTATACGCGGTACATTTCCATCCGTGTAATAATAAAAAAGGAGTGGTCATAAACATAAAGCGTATAATGAAACCGTTATTAGCAAGCGTATAATATCAGCCGTAAAAAGTGAGGAAGACTTTCTTTTGTGGTGTGTCGGATAGCACGTTTTGTGTATGTTCTCGCACAAAGTCGAGAGTACAAAACTTTTATGATCGAAAGCTCTGCTGTTTACATCCCGGCGGCTCGTAATTATCGCCTTGGCAAGCTAGCTTTGTGCTCGGTTTTTGCTCTCCCCTTTCGTAATAAAAGAGATTTCTGTGAATGTTTTATGTATTTTTTAATACCAATCGTCTTTCCAAGCCAGCGGCGTTTCACATAAAACATCTCCCCGTATTCAATTATTTATTTCATTGCAGAGTATTCTCCTTTTATAATGCTTAATTTGATCTTTTTTCGTGTACATTTTCGATTTAGCACACGTGGACAGTTATATTCAATTGTGATCAATATTAAAGTTTACCCTTTTTTAGAATATGCGAATTAATATAATACATAATCTATATAATACGTTAAAGTCTGACGATGTAAAAAATACAAAACGTATTGGTTCTACTTTTTATATAATTTATTTATATAAAATTGTTATAAAAATTATAATTTTCCATATCAATTGTAAACATAATTTTCATTATCAAACAAATTCTTATATTTACAATTCGCACTATGCATAATTCTAATTTAAAATTATAAATCCAGCAAACTCCGCATATTTTTCAATATCTTTTTTTTCATAAACCGTGCGTGATACACCGATTGTGTCGAGTTAAGAGTTTTATCGCCACTATAAAAGGTTGTGAAGTTTTTTCGTTTGTTTCTCCCTTATCATTTACGGTACCTTTTCCATAATCGCATCGCGTGACTCCACTTTTTTGTATTCATCATTTCTTTTTTTTTTCGTTTTGCTATTCTTACACACAGACACACACACATATTATATATATATATATATATATATATATATATATATAATCTCTCTTTTTATATGACGAGTATTGTATCAGTTGTTCGCGTTAAAAACGGAAAACAGAAAAGTGGAAGAGAGGCCTCGGCTTGCGCGGCCCGGCGTAAAAGGAGAAACTACCGCTCGACTCGATGAATTATTTATGTTTGACCGTTTTATTTGTAAAACAATTTGAACGCTATTCTGTTACGATCCCTCTTTGTTTTTCGTTTTAATCGCGTCGGGTTCGCGTGTTTTGCGGCTGTTTATTTACTAACATGCCCTCCACTTATTCTTTTCCCCTAGCGGGTCCGGCGAATATGTAAATTACGACCAGATCCCGTATTTTCCAATTGGCGATTCGGCCGAAACGTTTTTAAAAACGACCTTTTGAAAAAAAAATGCACAATTTTAACTAATCGATTGAAATCGTAGAAACAATATTAAAAAGTATATTTTATTAAATAAAAAATTCGACTTTATAATTTTGAATAATCAATTATTTAATAAAAAACCGAAATAACTCGTTTTCTTAATCGATTTTCGAGTTACAGCGAGCATTTGTTTGTTACTCGGTCATTTACGTGTTGATAGTAATATTAAACTTTGCATATCTTAGACTAAAATATATACGATATAATATTAGAGCACTTTCTCCGCCTTCCAATAATTATACATATTGAAAGCTTCGATATTTACACAGACAGTTTCGTTTCGATACGCGTTCAGCCGCAGTGTTAATTTGGCTGGTCGTATTCCGCTCGAGGTTTAATTATGCGAGAGAACGCCGCCGGAGGCTAGATGTTAATTCCCTCGGAGTCATTTCCGGCCCTCGTGAATAATTCACGTTTAAATTAGCCGCCATTGGAGTAGGAAGGTGGTGCCATGACGGCAACGGAGGTGGTGTGTCGGCAATGGTAGCGGTAATGGTCGTGGAGGTAGTGGCGATGGTTGTGGGGGCGACGGCTTTTGTACGACCGTTTAAATTGCTCTACACCCACTGGATACTTTTGTGGCGAGGGTAAGTGCTTTGAGAAGCCAAGATTACGCACGAGAGGGTATCTATCCCCGTTTTGTTACCCCGCAGGATTGACGGCTCAGAGCGGTCTTTTCACGGCTTAATGCCGGAGCCGAAAAGCGACAAATATCATTTTTATAACACACGTGTCTCTAATGTATATTATCATCTTCTCATCATCTCTGTGATTTTATAAATATTATTCACGAGTTTTAAAGTATTAATATTTAAAAAGCGGTTGAAATTGGCAAAAATTTAATTAGTCATTTCGCGTTGCAAATTCAGATGTTTTCCCTTTCGCAGTGCGGCTTTATTACAATTTATGCGCACCTGAGCACGCCGCGGTATGCACTTCTGTTAATTTGGCATTCTCTCTAATTGCCTCTTTCATTATTAAATATATATATATATATATATATATATATATATATATATATATATATATATATATATATATATATATTGCGATGCAACGTAGTTTTTTTCATACGAATTATCGTGATTCAAATCGTTCTATATTTTTTTTTGCTGTATATACTATACCCTAATAATTATATTACTACTTTTTTATTATCTAAGTTTATAAAATACCACTGAATTTATTCTTTTACTTCTCCCCTTCAGTAAATTTATATAATAATAATAAATGTACCTAGAACAATCTAAAAAAAAGCGAAATACTTAAATTTAAATTTTATTGCGATACACGTTTATATCTGTTTTTTTTTACTTTTTTTATTTGATTGAAAATAGTTTTTACATTTAAAAAGGAATATGGGGTTTCGTTTCTACATTATGTGTGAGTAGTGTTTGTCTGTCCCAAGTGTTTTCAAGAATACATTTTATCATTTTCCAATACTATTCTTTTATTGCCCAATAGCTTTGATGATTCACTTTCCTACCCTTACGAAAATATGGATTGTTACAATTCGTTTATCCTCTTTCAGAACTGGTTACCCTTATAAACTTCTTTATAGGGAGGAAAAATCGACGCACATATTCATCATTAGTTGTGTATTTGTTTGCTTACTTGCGGGATTGGGGGGAAACGATCGAGAGCTGCAGACGGGGAGAGTTCTACATAGGATTTATTCGGTGGATATTACGACAGGGGTTGATATTTTGAGGGTTTAATTTAACCCCGAACATAAACGCATAAATGATCAGTTACGAACACAATGCTTTCCACGCACCCAATGCATTATAATAAAAATACCTCGGGGGTAGTTTCACAACCGTACAATTTAATTTATAACTCGTGTAAATATGTACTCGTATTGTGATTCGAAAAATCACTTTTGCACTTTTTACTAGTCGATATAATTTATTAATATTCTACGAGCGTTTCACGATAAATATTTTTTTTCATATGTATTAATTTACCTTTCAATAATCAATGCTGCAAAAAATAATCGTATTTATGAATAAAACATCAATAAAAATTATCCCGTTCACGTATTAAGATGCTAATGAGACGTCTTTATATGCAATTCCCGTCAGCGGGACTGAATTGCCAGCATAAATCAGCATATAAGAACTTCTCTATTAACGTTTAACATAAATATAAACGACCGCCATTATAATACGTCTTGCCTTCTGTACAAAAGTATTGTTTTCTTTTTATTTTATACCCCTCGAGATTCCACGATCTTTTTTTATGTATATAAAAAAAATCATTTCGATGCCTGTGCTCACCTTCCGAATGAGGGAAAGAATTTTTTTTCTCAAACTATATTTATTGCAGACCGCCTTATTCTTCTTCCACAAAAGAACCTTTTTTTTTATTCCAGTCGTGTTTATTATCTTTTTTTCTGTCGGCTGTCGTTACATTTTAATGAATACCGTTTATTTTATTTCTTCCTCATTTTTTTTTCTGGTGCCTTCTTTCACATTTCCCTGCGGGGCCCTCGTCCTTTTATGTTTCCCAATTGTGTGTCATCCTTTTTTGCGCCCGTTTGGATCGTATCCACCCCGGTCGAGCATTATGTTGTTTTATGCTTAAACAGATTTGAATGGATCCTCGCGTATTCGATAAATCCGAATTTGTTGTACAAGTTTATCTTTGAAAATGGTATATTTTTTAGTATATATTCCTAATATAAACATAACGCGTTTTGTGATCCATGAAAATTTATCTTGGGATTTAAGCTTTTTTCTTTGTTATAAGATTTTATTATATTTTTATTTCTTCAATTGAAGTGTGGAAAATTATACAAAAATGTTTTATTATCGTTATTTCTACACATATTTAATAATTATATATATATATATATATATATATATATATATATATATATATATATATATATATATATATATAAACGCGGAAAAAGAATTATATTTTTAATAGAACTCAACTAAAGCTGTTTTGGCACACGTTAACATTTCTTTTTACATTGCATATTTACGCTTTCATCCAGAGCCGTGACACATGTTATTTTTTGTGCGTGTGTTTACTCATTCGTCATGCCAAAATACGTGAATATAGCGAAAAAATGTTATGTTTTTCCGTCCTTTAATTTAAAAGAAACTGCTATCGTGTTCCAGAGAATATTTCACAAATTTGTTATACGGCAGAATTTATGAGAATTGTGCTGTCCCGTATTTTTTTTTAAATATATTTCATAAAAAAATTAATTTACGTTTAAATTATATATATATATATATATATATATATATATATATATATATATATATATATATATTGCGCGCGTGTGTATGTGTAAGTATTATTAAACTGCTATTTCATTTATAAGATATTTGAATTTAATATATTTTTTCATCACCTAATTTAATAACATGAGATTTAATTGCAAACAAAATATACAATAAGACTATAAATAACTTGTAACATTTTTAATAAATTAATTTAATTAATGATACATTTCGTCCGTTTCAAGTAAATATTACGAAATTAATATTTTTCGCTAATACATAAATATATATTAAGAAAAAATAAGTAGTAAAAAAAGTAGTTTGTCGAAACTAGTTGAAAGAAAATTTTTTTAAACGAATGTCTATGAAATCGAGCATATCTAAATTTTCTTAGCGACTATATTTTCGTGATTTAAAAGAAAGCGTCTTATTTATTTGTGCGTATTTTGCCGGCGGCCGTTATTATTATTATGTTATAAATATGAAGTGATAACAAATTGTCGCTATACGAGTGAATGGCATTTGTTTGTTTTCTTCTATGACTGGAATATATGTTCGTTCGGGTGCCATTTGTGTTTAGTTTGGTCTTGTGCCAAACTTCGCGTTAACTCGAATTGATGCCGCTTGATTATGTTGGTTTTTACTCGAACCGCTGTTACTCGAGACACGACACATCCGAACCCGACTGAGAAGATTTGTCGTCTTGTACATTTTCGACTTTCGGCGACAGGTGCTTAGCTCTTTTTTTTCTTTCAATTTTTACACACTATCGACTATATATGAAAACACACTATCGACTTATATTTCGGTAGTTTATTTTTTTTTTATTTTAAATACATTACAATATTATACACTATACGAATTCATAGTTTATAAAAGTTGAAATAATGTAAAATTTTCTTCATCTTCCCGTTGTTTCGCTCGGTTTTTCGTCGTTCTATCTACCTCCCTACGCTGCCTTCCTTTCTCGGTCCTTTCTTCTTTTTGCTATTTATTTTTCAATTTATGTTGACGGGAGTCACACTCCCCGCCTCGAGGTGCTCTCCCGGGACTTTCGTTGGATCCTTTTGACTTTGCTGTTTACTACCCACGCACGTCGTTCCACCACCGCCTTGAAAACCACCCCAGGGTTGTAAACTTTCCCCGCAAGCCGTTCGCTTTTCACATCATCTCGGGATCTCGCTTTTTATTACCTATTTACCCTTTTTGCCTTCCACCGGAGCGCAAAAGCATCCCTTCGAACGTAACATAACCACGCCAAGTCGCGTGTATATATACATGTATGTGTACGTTTTTACTACTTGTTTCTTCTATACATATATAATACATATGTTAGTATTTTCTTACACAGTTACCCAACGCTTTATGACGTTTCGTTGATACTTTTCAATCGGTACTAAAATTATATTGTATATTTATTTTTTACTTTATATTTAGTTTTATTATATAATATAACCGTCAGCGATAATTACACTTTTTTCACAAAAGTCTGATTCCATTTTTAATTGTTTTTATTTTTTTTTCAATCGACACAGTTTAGATTATTTCAAGTATTTTTTGTTGTTTTTAAATCGATTTTTGTACCTTTAGAGCAAAAATAAAAACATTTAAATTTTTTATTGTTAAATTTAATCATATTTTAATATCAAATTGTTCAATTTGAAATTTTATCCCGAGATTAATTAAGATTTTTAGTTATTTTTAAAGCCTCATTCACTTTAGACACCTTCGGTTTTTACGATTTTCTTTTCATTTAATTTCCATTGAATTTCAATAAAACTTATAATAATAATTCATATGATATATGAATATAGTAAATTATCACGGTCGGATATTAACATAAAAGAGATAATATAACTATCATATTTCCATAAAAGAAGATCTAACGCCAGTTTATTTTTCGTAGCTGACCTATTTGGCTCATATAAACGGCACTTGACGTCTCTTCAAACGGCTGTTAACATCCCTTCTATATCTCCCCGGTGACTTTCTTTCTTTCTTTTTTTTTTCACTTCTTGTCTTTCCACCCCCATGTACTCTCTCTCTTCATCCCTTTTCGATATGTACGGTACGTGATTACGCGTTCTTTGGATCGCTTCAATTTGATAAATTGATACCCGCTTGTGTTTCCATTAGGCGAATTGAAACTGTTCACATTGTTTGATGAAGCCGAACGAATCAAACGTATTAATCAATGCCGATCGCCGCCGCACTTCTAGTTAACGCTTCGACAATTTTTCACTATAATACCATCGAATGAAACGCTCTTTTGTTCTGCTATTATCGTTTTTATTCAAATTTAACCGTTAAGAGAATTTATTTATTGTATTTTCCCTTGTTATTACATTTTTTTCTGTCTTTGTGCCCGTCTATCTCATTGTTTACGTCTCAAATCAATAATGACACTCGAATATTTTCGTTTGAATACAAGCCGTATTTTATTCTCTCTCCGCCGTACGAATAAATAAGAGGATTTTATTAAATCGATTCATTTCAATTTATTTAGTAATATATTCGGGATTTACATCCCCGCTATTATTAAAATTCGTTCAGCCGTGTCGACCACCCACTCTCATTCATATATCTGCAAGGTCGATTTATCCTGAATCGTATTTTCAATTGGTTTTTTGTACGCGTGTTAATGTACGATATATTTTATAAATAAATTATAAAGAATACCAGTTAAAATTAAAAAAAAGTTTAGCTTGATTTTTATTTGTAATTTTTCACATTTTTTTTTATTTTACAAATATTCTTTCTGAAATTAGAGTTTTAAAGGAATTTTAAAATATTTTAAAAATTACGAATGCGACGATGTGAATCGGCGATCTCTAAACACTCGTCCTAGTCATTAAAATCTTTCGATTGGCTTATTTCATCTTCGATGGTTTAAAGTTTTATATCGATTTTTTGAGGCTATCGGGTTGATCACCTTTTTTTTAATCAAAACTAAATAAAATTCATGATTAAATGCTACGATCAGTTTTTTAAACTTTATGAATTATTAAATGTATATTTTTTAACACTAAAAATGTTAAATTGAAATATCAAAACCGCAACTATAAAAAACCCCTTCATTAGTTGGATAATAAATGCTATAGCTTCTACCATATATTCTAATACAATTTATTTTCATTGTTTTATGTCTCTTTTTATTTTATAAGTTTACATATTTTATTATAATAAATAAGCATATTTATACTTATATTTATTCCTTTTATGGCATATCAGTATCAAAATCTTATTGTATTAAGTTTTTTTTACATAATAAAATACCCGAGCTTTATCTTATCAATTTGCTACTGCAATAATTTTAATCACATAATTTTCTCGTATACTACTTGCGTAATATATATATATATATATATATATATATATATATATATATATATATATATATATATATATATATATATATATATATATATAAGCATAATGGAGTGTTAATAATACTTTTAATGACTATTTTTACACACGCTATTCTGTCGTTTGTATCTCTATTTTTGTTTTATGTCAATGGTTTGGTTTTATTTTTTGCAAATTCGCGTCACGTCACACTGACTATTCATACGACGAGAATTTGGCTAACCATCAAGAATGTCACAGAGAACGATTTAACAACTTCAAAAGACTACATCGTGCATATTTTCTTTGTTGTATTTATATATTTTTATTTACTATATATTTTATACATATTTTATTTTTAATTATTTATTTTAATAATTTTATCGTTCAATATTGAACCAGACTAAATATAAATTTCTTATCCTTTCCTTTAGATAAATTATATTATCTCAGTATTTAAAATACATACTCTTATGTTTCCTTTATCCTCTTAGATCTACCAGACTGTAAGTAACTTGATAAATAAAATAGATTTATTCAACTTTGGATTAAAAATGACAATGAATATTTAGAAAATTTATTTTATGGATTTTCATATTATCATTTTTTAGATCATAATACTTAGATAGATTACTGCATGATATCTATACTTTCATCACTAAAAGATATCGGTATTGTGAAATCTTTCACAAAAAAAAAACAAAAAAAAAAACGTAGGGCTAAACGTAATACAGAAACTTAAATCTGTAGAAAGTATTCCCATGACGTTCGGAATAACGGCTACAAGTTCCAACAATAGAGTGTAGAGATCCACCAACGTATGTCTTCCCTTTTTTTTTCACCAAGTTTATGGTGCTCCAAATGTAATTTTATCGCCAAATGTCTGAAGTGCACCCTCTTTTCATTCTTTTTTATCGTCTCGGAGCGCAGTCAGACGGCAGTAACTCAGTACATACGATGAAGCGATTGGAGCCTCGACCCGGGGGATTGAGGCTAAATTGTTCTGTCGAGGCGAGCGTCTTAAACGGAAATCGTGGGCGACGGATCGCGAACTTCTTCCCATCGAGCATAATTCGATCAGCGATCCCGGAGCCCCTGGAATCAATTCGTTCGACGGTGCCTCATGAATAATTCACGCGACGGATAATTTATAAGCGGCCGCCATTAGCATTCATGTCGGCCGGCCTGGCGAGCGCCATTTGTCCCGGCCGTTTTGTTTGGTTTGTTCGCCGCCCTACGTTCATTCGACTGACTTCCCCTCTTATATATTATTATTATACGTGCGCTTGTGTGCCGTATTATTCTCTCCACCTATATATCAATGTATTTATCTAGCCATCCTTATGTCCGTTTCGTTACGTTTAGTTACTTGTTATTCCGATTCGAACACTGTCCATAACTAAAAACGCGGTATTTACCAAATTAATTGAGGTTTGTAGATGATTGCAATTTTATATTTAATTTATTTTATTCCACCTTTAAATATTGACGTTCCTTATAATATGTTTTAATATAAAAAAAATATTACTTACAACAAAGACTGAATTCAATTCCAAATTCTTCAACTTTTTGGACTTTTATATAAATAGTTTTAAGCTTGTTGTTTTTAATTTTTAGTATTTAATTTATGTTTTAGAATATACATGTTTGATTACACACAAAAAAAAAATATTTCAAATGCAATTTATTTATAAAAAAAAACAATAACTTAAACACATTTTATAAGAGAAAAAAAAGATGGAGAATAACGAATATATTTAATTTTCATAAAATATGTATATATAAATATATTACGACGATATTTTACTGGCGTATTAATAATTGCATGCCCCAAGCTAAATTTATATAATAATAGCTCGCATTTTGTTTGCAAAACAATATATAGGTATAATTTTAAAACGTAATTATTATCTCACTTTTTTGAAAGGTAAGAAGTTCATTTTGAAATTAATTCGCAAACAAGTTAATTGACATTATTTATATGCTATTTTCGAAGAAAAAGAAAATTATTTGAAATTCGTCGACAGCTTACACAATTAATTGTTTAGTAATATTAAAAAAAACAAAATTTATTTGTAATGTATAAAAATAAAATCCAGTGGTGTGACAACCAAGTTTTCTCTTTTGGTTATTTCAACTCTAGTTTATTTTTTATAAGATTGAATAGCCACCTCTATACCCAATCTTAAGTCATGTCATTTTTTTAAGAATTTGACGCATCACCGCATTTCTGTTATATATACGAATTGAAATAAATGTCTTGCTTAATTTGATAAATTATATATAATTATTTTGGTTACATTTTATGAATAAGCGGCAACAGTGAACGGATTCAAATTCACACGTTCTGTACATGCTTTTTGGCATGTATGAAACCTACAAAAATATTTATATTTTATAAGCTGCAATAAGTTACAGAAGGCCCTAATAAATATGAAAATTTGAAAAAATATTAATTGAAAAATAAACGATGTAATGATGGTTTTAAAAAGTGTAGAGAGAGATCCTTTACTTCCTTATTTATTTTCTTGTGACCCTCTACATTTGCTACTCTGTATAATATATTATTATATAATGCGGGGGAATAAAAAAAATAAAAATAATCCTAATATCCTTTTTACTTTAAATTCATTTTTCCAGTACCTTTTAACTACAAAAAAAATCGTTTTGAAAAAAAATTGTATATCAGTTACTTAACAATTCTTAAATTTAATTCGATTTATTTCTTCTGTAATATGTATATTACTATTAGTATGTATATTACTCATCTTGAATAATTTCATTCCCTACATTTTAAATATTATTTTTTATTTTTATTTTTACGACTAAAAGAACTAGAAAGATTTTTACGACCAGTGTTTTTATATATTTAGTAATAAAAAAAAAATTATTTTCGCTGTAATAAAATTATTATAATTGTAAATATAAAATATTTATAAGATATATTTATCAATAAAGCTCGATTGTCACATATTCTCACACGGGACAACGACGTTGAATTACCTCGTTTGTCTTCCGAGCCGAATCTCGTGTGGGCATGTGTGTGTGTGTGTGTGTGAGTTAAGTCGCGCTCGACTGCACGTTCGTAAACATACGTGCACGATTATATACCGCATATAAACGTCGCTGTACGTGCATGTATGTACACAAAACAAATGCTGTTTAGCATTTATCCGCTTTGTTGCACCGCAAGCCAGTGGAAGCTAGTTGCAAATCGATCGCATCTGCTACGGTCGGCTCGCTTAACGAGCCGATGTGCACAAAACCATCGTACACATTCACGCATGTACGTATATAAATATGCGTTCGCGACGTACGTACGTACACACACACACACACACACACACACACATATATATATATATATATATATATATATATATATATATATATATACGACGGTGCGATTTGTTTCTGAGCGCTTCGTTTGATTTTGCGCTAGACCGACTACGTTATTTTCTTCGAGGCCCTCGTAGGCTGTACGATATAAGTGGAAACGTTTTATACTATTGACAATTTTAACTGATACCTTCTGGAAACGGTCTATTATATATATATATATATATATATATATATATATATATATATATATATATATATATATATATATATATATATATATATATATAATTTATATAATTTAGCTTTCTTTACCATCCATTTAAAGTCGACTGTGTTCACTCTTCACATTTGAATTTAGACAAGATTAAATATTTTTTTATTGTTTTATGTTTGATTGCTTTATTGATCGTTGGAATGTTATTTTTATTGTATTATTAATAATAAATATATTGCTTCAATTTAAAACTACATTGTATTATTTATTAACTATAAATATAAATACAACTTAATTCCTATTTGTTTATTTTTTTAATTGTTTTGCTAAAGAAAAATCTGGAATATTATTATTATTTTATTTTAATCGGGAACGATTTCTTTTATTCATCATCTCGTTATTTATTATATATACACAATTCAATGTCAATTTATTTTATTCTATCCTCATCGCACTAGCATGGCGATGGTTAGCATTTGTGACGAATTTTAATCGGTTGATGAGTTCATCGTTGAACGATAAAAATTCGTCGCGGTTACCGCTATTACCGCGATTAATGTTGGTGACAACTTCATTGTACTCCCGAGTTTGTCACCTTTCGTCTAACCTCGTTGAAATTCTGCCCGCTTCCTGGCAAGTCGCCTTCGACGACAAAGCATGTATTCGAAATCGCTTATAAAAATAGAGGTTGCAAATGAATAAGTAGCCGAAAAAAAATCTGTGTAAGCGCGCATGTCTCTTCAGGTATGCGACGCACTCCTTGATCGGATAGCGCGCGCTCCTTGCGAGTCACGCCACGAATTGATCGCTTCGCTTTGATGGGTTTGGCGAGCCGCAACCGACCAGAATAATCGAGCACTCCCCCATTTTCGTTTTGGTCGTTTTATTTCGGTCCCAAAAAAAAGTGGCCGTTTGCATTCCGGTCCTCCATTCCTGTCGCCGGTTGAGCTCGCCGACCCCACTGACCCGGCTTTCGACTCGAATATTTCATTGAACGCAACGGTGTTTCGTATTGAATCTATATCAAGGGCGGTTCCTTTTTAACCCTTTTTGGTCGTTGAATAATTTTCCGAGTAAATGCCGGAAGGTTGTAATAATATGTTCCATATTTCCTTCGTCATTGACATATAAATAAATATCTATTGACTTGTGAAATCGTTGAAGTACTATCGATACTTTATAAATAAGTCTCTAAATAATAAAAAAATGACATTTTGAATCCTTAAAAATAAAGTAGATATCTTTTTTATCTATTTCGTTATTATAAATATATATCCAATTAAATTCATTGTTATTTTGTATTGGCAATGCATATCATTTATTTTATATTGACTTGCCAATGGTGTGTCAAGGCTGTACCCATGTATTTAAATCATTAAATAAAGATTCGCATTTAAAACTGAAACATTGATATAAATAACTCACATATAATTTTTTAAATCGTTTTAATAATATTAAAAATAATGAATTAAGCCATAAATCCTATATCTTTTTATTTGAGAAACTATTTTTTTATCCCAGTTACCTATTAATGATTTATGAAAGATTCATTTGAATGTGACTGACTACCATTATTACTAATTTTAATTTTTTTCTTCGTCATGATAAAAATAGTTGTAATGTTATCAAAAACATTTTGAATTATTGAAAGTCACACGGTAGATAGTCATTAATAATTGAACTAAATAAAATTCGATTCATAAATGGTCGGCCTTTTCAAATGGAATTTTTACGAGTGGTCATCGTTTTGTATCAGTCGACTGTTATGATATAATGACTCAATCGATAAATTATATCGTTTCGTTTTTGAAATATCTTGGCGAAGTGTTCGGCGTTGACTTTTTTGTAGACCGTTTTCGTATCAAACCAAGTCCGTCATTGGTATCACCGACCCTGAACGCTCACGTATACTCCATAATGAAGTAATTTTGTCACGTTCAACTTTGACGCCATTCTTTAAAGAACAAAAATTAAATACATTTTTTGAATGTCAATTATTTGACACTTATCATTCGTCGGCTAATAATAAATTAACATATGATTTATTCCGAACGTTTCATATTAATAATGATTGATGTTTTATCGATTAAATAATTATGCACATTTAAGTTGTCACCGTTTTTATAGTCCATATTCAATTTTGCGTTTGAAGTTGACGACGTGTGGTTCACGTTCATATAAATTCTCAGCGGTTTGCGTGTAAGACATTTCTCGTTCGAAACAAAAATTGTATAATATCGCCATAAAGAGAATATTGAATATTTCATCAAAAAAGGGCTTGCTCGTCGGGCTACCTATCCTCGAAGCTTTAGATTTATGACAGCCAGTGGCGGTCGAGGCAGGTGAATTTTTTACCACATTTTATGCTCGCTCCAATTACCGTTTTATTAATTGACTTTTTATGACTCCTTACTTTTTTTGTGTTTACCATAGCCTTTGTCGTTTTTATATGCGATCGCATTATATAGTGGTGCCGCAAGGCGAATTGTATTTTTTAATTAACAAGTAAAGAGGAAATTAACTTCTTAAAGCAGACCAAAGATACCATAAATAAATTTATATGTGAATTTTATAGCGTTAAATTTCATGGTTTATTATTTTATTATGGACTTGTCTAACCTGTGCACAGGTTATATAATTATAAAATTCACTAATTGTATATATATATATATATATATATATATATATATATATATATATATATATATATATATATATATATATATATATATTCAGATCGGACATTAAATTCGTAACATCAAAAGTATTCGGATTTGAAATTTCTTGGAGGTACTTGAAAGTGATTCTTGGATCCTCGCGCCAAATTGGTCGTTGAGGTATCTTCATTCTTTTGCCTATCGTTGGAATTCGAGTAGCTACTTGGCACTCTTTTTTATTCTCTTACATTACCAATTTATTTATTTACAAGTCGTCACGAGTTTGAATGACAAATAATTTCCGTGCAACATATTTTATCACCGTTCAAAATGTTCTGAAAAGTAAATTAAAATTAGTGTATTATTTACATGAAGAAAATCGATAGAAAGTGTATTATTTACATGAAGAAAATCGATAACAATATCTAAATATTTTCTCTTTTTTATATTTTTTTTTGCAAAAAAATAAGAAAAACATGTATATATAAGTTTTTTATCGTCCTCCGTCTGCTTTTGACTGCCATTTCTTGAGCTAATACTCGGCATTTAACGCTGTTTATTTTACATTTCTTTTATTCGAAGAGACAGCCGGTCGAAGAATGCGCACAACAGATCCATGTGTCCACCGACACGACATTCTCTGCGGTGCGTTAAATGCCTTTTCCTGCCGCATTTCGGCCGCGTTGACAATAGTATGAGAGGGAGGCCATTACTCAGGCGGCTGACGCGCGAGATGTTGTGTGTCTGTTCGCGGTATTTTAAACACGTTTATTGGCCTTGTTTTACGCTGATTACCCACTGTTAATCTTCCAAATTGACTTGTCTGCCTGCTCGCCGTCCTGTCTGCCTACCTCTCGAGACGCATACACGCTTACGTACCAGAAGTCTCCAAACTTTGACCCGCCGCCTCTATATTATCCGATATAATAATTCTATTTACTTTCCAGTAGCTTTAAATTATTGTATTTAATACGATCGATTCGTTTTTAATTCGAAATAATTTCTGCTGAATATTCTTTGTTTACTCAATTGTTAAAGCTATTATTGTATTGAAAAGTTTGTGTACCTCTGCGCGGCATATACAGGTATAGACAAAACAAATATATATATATATATATATATTGTATATACAAACGTACACGTCTTTTTTGCGGCTCATATATAAATGTATAGTATATATATATACGGTAGGGGAAGCGTCTGGCTCGGGAGTATAATTGACTGACTGCTCGTAATTATAGATTAAACCCGCTGCTACCGTAATACTTAAACTTCCACTGCATTAAAGAGTCATTAGTGCGTGATGGGTATCTCTCGCTCGGCGCGTTGATATTCCCTTCGGTTGCGTGCTGACAACCACTTTTGATACGAATCTTACACGCTCGACTTAACCGCGTCAAATTACGCCCGCCGTCGTAATCTTATTTGTTCGCTGTCCACTTCACTCGGTAATGATTTACTCGCGATTATGTGTACACACATTTGCTGCGGGGGCCGACTTTAATATTCGGTTTCGTTTTCTATTTTCCTCGCTTTTTCGACGTGTCGCCGCCGTTTCATTACAACAACTACTACTACTACTAGTTCTGCTACTTTGTTGCGTCTTATGTTTGAAAACGAGAAAAAAAAAGATAAAAACGATGTCGTTTATACGAATGACAGGTGACTAATTTTTGTTTCGGAGATACTGACTTAATTGCATTTACTGATAATTAAGTCGTTTATATGACTATTCATTTCAATTTGTATTTTCGGGACATTATTTTTTTTCTGCTCCGCTATGTTTGTTTATAAAGTATCTTTGTCGTATATCTAAATGGAAATTTAATTAACGTAATAAAAAGAAAAATGTTTTATCGCATAACAGGTATGGTCAACAGGTTGATCTCGAAGTCAAAATTCCTTTCATTTTCCACTCACAATCAAGTTATTTTACATATTTTTTCTAGATTATAATTACCTTTGAAAATGTTAAATTAAATAATCCATTTTCTTTATTTTTTTCCCTTTTTAGTTTGCTTTTACACTATTTTTTTAATTTGATTAAATTGCAAACCTTTTAAGTTACAAAAAATCTTTTTTTTGTCTTTTAAAAAAATATCATTTATAAAAAAATCTTTTAATGTTATTAGTAATTTTAATAATACTAATATTTTTTAAACGAATCACGTGTAATTTGTTGATGCATATCCGATTGTAATTTTGTCGGTTATCTATTTTTGAAACTCAAATGAAATTTAATTATACACTTGGCCAATTGCAAAGAAACAGTACATTTCGCTATTAATCGATATTCGCCTTTATTTGTAAAACAATAATTTTTCAATATATCTCCAAACTTATGTATGTATTGTAACATTTTCTCTATATTTTTAGTGGCAATTCATTATTCTTCTCCGGCGTATCGACCCCTCCTATCTAACGTCACTTCTGGAGATTGTTTCCCTCAATAAAGAGGGAAACGATTTTTACGCCGGGACGTGAAATATAGATACAGGAAACTTTCTGCGACGACCCTTCCCTTTTATAGCATTTATTTTGTTATAAGCTTACACAGCGTACGCCGTTTCCCTCTGGTGATTTTTTTCTTTCTTTTCCTTTTTTTTGCACGTAATTCTCTTTACTTATTGATTTTCTACGCGACGTTTCACGAATTCATACCGGAACGTAGTATTTATTTATTTTTCCTTCTCGCTTATAAAAATATTTTTAATAATAATATAACGAATATTTATATACACAGAGTCGATAAATCGGAGATTCACTCATTTTTTCATATTTGTCAATAGGAAAAAATAGATTATTCCGAGGAAATTTGATATTTTGTCGATGTTCGTTTATGTAATGTTACACACGTTTTCGTCCGTGCGCAACGCGTTAGTATGCCACCTGAAAAGATCTTTTGTGTGAAGACGAGCACAAAAGATTACATTGTCAAAATATGTAACTGTCTGCCTGCAGACTGTTACATACCTACATTTATATACGTATCACAGTAATTCAAAACCAATGTTGCATTTATTTTTTTTCTAATAATTTTAGACGTTTAGCTTTTTTTTTATTTCTTTCGGTGTGTATTTTTTTAAATTAAAATAATTATTTAGTATTCACTAAGAATATTTTCTATATTTTTTTGTTTATTAAACGAAATCGTGTTTTAGAACCACTGTTATATATGTATATATTATCCACGGTGTGTATATGTAGTTTTTCGTATGCGAGTGGTTCTATTCAACATCGTTCGCTACGCGGTAGCAGCAGCGGGTAGCGTCGACTCACGTTTCTACAAAATATTGTCGTCGGTGACTGTCTGTCGGCGCAACCGTGGCTTTTGAATATTTCATGATAATATTCCGACACCGAGTCGTTTCGCATTGGGGGCTTTTCGAGTACGCTTATCCACGCGAGCTTCTCTCACTTCACCCTAAGCAATTCTTGTTACTGGAGAACGGCCTCGTCGATTGTCGTTTGTCGCTCCTTCGCTCCTAGTGCATTTTCCACGATGCGGTTTGTGTTCAAATCCTACTTCTCTAGCCTAAACCACTGACTTCTTTCCCCATGTTGTATGCATTATATATCTTTATCTATAAAATTTTTCATATAGCAACTCACGGTTTACAAACTTGTAATGAATACATAAAGATTTACTCGATTATCAATTATTATGTTATATCTAATTTATATTATATATAAAGATTTCATAGAATTCCAGCGTGATAAGTATCAATTTACTTTTATATGCACTACTTCATATTTAAACCCTAAATAAGTACCGTATCACATTTTATGTAATAGACACTACGTCATTATCTCTAGGTTTTGAAACAGTTTTCAAGTGCAATAGCAATAAATACACACATGTAATGTCGAGTAATAGACGTTGTCCATTTCTATTATGACCCACCATCATCGTCCTCCGTTCAATAGTGGAAGCTCATCGGCTTTTCCCTCCCTATATTGTAGCGTCGTAAAATGAAATACCAACCCCCCGAGCGAAGTAAGCCGCGTCAAGCTTATACACATCTTTTTCGCGTTCGGTTTTTACGACTGGATAGAGAAATGTAACCGCCCTCTCTTCTCGGGGATGAAGCGAGGTAGTCGCTCCGGGCTTCACTTACCTTCTTCTCCATTCCGTCTTCGAAGAAGGGGAGCGGTGGTAGGCTTTACGGGATTGACAAGATATTATGTGAAAAGACGCGTGATTTCCGAGATGATCTTTCCCTTTCCAGACGAATGAACATTTTATTACGCTTATGCCCCCGATCACATTGCCTTCTCCATCTCGTCTCGACTAATTTATTTTCCAATCGAGTACGCCAATTTGCGATGAGCTTATACAATTTATCCCATTTCATTTTATCCCTATTGTTTTTTCGAATTCATATTTTAATACGATTTACTCGCCGTATATAAATTGAAAACTGAGCGACCTCATTAACGCAATTGAATTTGTTCGCGATTCGAGTCGTGTTAAAATGTAAATTGTTCAGAAGTTGTTCAGCTGCCGGGAGAAAGAACCCCTTCTTGTTCTCATTTAAGTGTCGCATCCCCTTCTAATTGTTAAGCTGCGGCTTCTTTTGTGACGTGTATTTAATTCTCTTTGTTATTCGTTAAATTAGCAATTCCATTTCTCTGCACAACCCTCTCGAACACCGCCCCCTTTTTCCTCCCTTCTACTATGACTACTCCCTCGTTTCGTATTTTTCGTTTCGAATCAAGTGAGCCACCATTGGCGCTTTTAACCGGATTTTTTCATTACTGACAGTCCGCTGACTCTATTTTCATCCCTATTATTCGGAATGAATTCGGCGCACCCCAGGGACCTACAGCGATGTTATTTTTTTACCTTTTATTTCGCATTTTGAAACTATTTCGCTCGGCGTCGCATATCACTTTAATAGCTTAATTTTCTATTTCATAAATTCAATTCTAAGCTATTTCAATTCTTCTTAATTGAACTTTTGTAAATTTAATATTTCCTTAAAAAATATATAATATTAAATTTTTATTTCAAATTGAGTAAGAAGAAGAAATTAAGTTTTTTTTCTATAACATTGCATTTTTTATATGCACAAATCGGTATGAAAAATTAAATGCGGCACGTGTTTATATTTATATTCCCGCAGGGTATTTATATCTATCCCCATCATATTTTTATATGGTGCGTGTCGTCGGTTGTTGTCGAGTGTTTTTATCTTTTGACTCTTGTGTGCTGTGCTAGTCGCCTTGCAAAGGATTTATCACGTCCTGTTTACACGCGACGCCCCCGACGCCGGCGCCGCAGGACGCACCACATTCAAATCTACTCTAACTGTCATGCTCTATTATATTATTCTATATTTCAATATTATATATATCTGAATTTATACAGAAGCGTATATTATATAACTTATACCGATCAATTTAAATTTCAACATTTTCACTTTGTTTATCACATCGATTGGAATGTAAAATTACTTTGAACCCAACAATCTTTAAATTTATCAAATTGCATATAATGTGTTACTCTTTGATTTGTCGTGAAATTAACTCGTTTGTTATCTCCATCTTCGTTTTCTAAGGATTCACTTTATCCGTGAGGATAACGGTTTTAGACTACTCAAAAATTCTTTTCATCTCGGTCAATTTGCAGTGACGAAGGTTACTTCGGGTTCATGTCAGTCCCAAACGACGACGATGTCTATCTATATAACTGTGATGTGACAGTTGTTATCTTAGTGATCTTTAGACTTTCGAAATAGCTAAGCATATTTGTTCTTATAAGGAATGTTTTATATTGAATTAGCTCGTCGCACCTCCAAAGTAATAGAAAGGCAGTGTGTTATATAAATCTAAATGAAATAAAGGGAAGTACAACATAAAAGCAAACCTATTACTGATATACTTTTTTCTTTAATATTTTTATCTTATATTTACAATTAGTAATTTTTTTTTCTCAATACTATTTTCTGATTACTTATTCGGAAACGTAATTCAAATCATTACTCGTTATTTACTTTATTTCTAACACATTAAAAACAAAACTCCTTGACTCATTTTTTTTTTTGTATAATACATAATTGAATTTATAATAACTTGACCGCGGATTACTTACATATTTTACCTTTAATCTGATATTCATTTTCATGGTGATAATGATAAATCTTTTATTATTGTATTATAAATATTTGCACTATATATTTATAATATCAATATAATTATGTTTCTTAAAGACTCGTGCAATAATCATTTTTTTTGTTTTTTACGCTTCTGCGCTTTATAAAAATGTAGACCCCTTTATCATATTAAAAAGCAACGTAAAGTGAACATCTGTCTTTGATACACGTATAACAGTTGTATATTTCAAATTTGCATCTGAAAGTGCTCATAATCCGATTATTTTGTTTGCATTGTATTTTTCTCAAACTCCTTTATCCTCAAAGCGTTTAATATATATTTTTTGTACCGAGTTTCGTATATTTATACTTTTTTTTTTCAAGTAGACTCGTTTCTCGACAGGTTTAATCATCGACCACCCTTTTCCATCTCGCTACTGTGTCTTGTTACCCCCTTTTACCTTTATTGGTCAACGCTGCTGCCGCTTTTGTACATTTTTTTCTACTTTTCAGTATCTTTTTTTTCCACTGTTTCTCTATACTTAGCTCATTTTTTGCCATGTCTCGATTTCTGTATTTAAACTTCTTTTTATTCTTAGAATTCCGACGTCAAGTTTCTTTTTCTCTGTTTATTGCTCTTTGTCTAGGTTTCCTTTTCTTATATTACAAAATCTATTTTTTCTACTTATTTTCTGGTTATTTATATTCGGGAATATTAAAATTATATACATTATTATTAATTTAATATTATTTTTATAACATTTAGCGATCGATTTTAAATAAAATATTTTATTTAATACATAAATAAAATATTGTATTTTTTAAATTTAAAATAAAATAATATGACCTCAAAATTTAAATAACTAAATTAATTTAAAGTTTGTGCTAAATTATTTTAGTTTTTTAGCAAAAACCCCACTGTAACACTAAATATATTTTGAATATAAAAAATGTATTCAAAATAACATCTTATAAACTTTAAATATCTCCATTACAAAATATTAATTAAATTATATTAGATGTTAGTATCTTAATTCAAATTCATATATTAGAATTATTTCATAGAAAGATGGGTAACATTTTCACTTCGAATTTGCACTTTTGATAAATGTTACAATCGTGCAGAATGTGGTTTTCGAGATATTACGTCACAATACAAAACGTAATAGAGTATTCAAATATAATGAAGCGTTAGCCGTACTAAAAAGCACTTATGTCGACCTAACGTTTCAGATTTATATCGTTTCATAACGCAGACTCATAATATTTCAACTTGCACTATTATTGCATTACCGCGTTCAAACATTTATATTTACATGTTTATCGGCGAGCCGTCATTGGGTGTAAACGCTTCCGACGTCGTTTCGTTGGTTCTGTGGTTCGAAGTTCTATTCTGTAATTGAAGGAAGGTGGATGAGAAGTTCGAAGCACTTTTCAATACTATGTTATTATTGCTGAGGTAGATTCAACTGCTCTCTGGCACTTACCACTGTTTAACTGCGGATACGGAGTCGAACGGCGGCTATAATTTGTACCGGATCCGGTTTTACAAGAGAACCACATTAAACCCGCACGCCCCATAAAAAATAGGCAGGTGATACATATACTGCGTACGCACGCACACACGAAACCTGTATTTTCGAACTAAATTACTCTTGTCGGATGTAATTGTCGTTTTATCGAAGGCGGCGCGTTCTGATGTATATTACTACCAAATCGGTACCATTTACTCGGTGTGTATGTAATAATTGCGCGAGAAAAGGAGGCTCGGGTCGCTCGTTTGCATCAACGGGGCACAGCGTGCTCCATAAAAGGTGTGCAACTTTCCAAAATCAAAAATCCTGTTAAGTACACGGATAGCCGTCGACTTCTACAGCAAAAGAAAGTCTGCAACAGATTCTCGTTCATTTTTTTTGCGTCCTTTTTAACTAAGATTCCAGATCATATGATTGCTGTTCTAATTAGTTCAAATAATTTACTGATCTATTATTCGAAGTATGAGGTTTTTTATATACAATAATATTACAAAAAAAAAACATATTTCTCATTTTCTGCATAATAAATGTCAATAAAAATGTAAAATTAATTAGACTTGTTTAGTTTGTAATATTTTATTGTGATTTCAACAAGTTGTTACGTTAAAATATCATCCGTTTTTTCCACAACTTGAAGAATTCATGCTTTTCATACCTACTTGATCTTTCACTGAACTGGAACATCTGTCTTTTGCTAGATTCACAAAATCCCTTTGTTTTGGCCTTGTATCAAAGTGAGAAAATAACATTGCTTAAATTTTTTGAAAAACTATCATAATATTAATTCTCATTTATTTCTTTTATGGTATTTAAAATTCAAATATATATATATATATACCATATATATATATATATATATATATATATATATATATATATATATATACCATATATATATATATATATATATATATATATATATATATACCATATATATATATATATATATATATATATATATATATATATATACCATATATATATATATATATATATATATATATATATATTAATTTTGATATTTTTTATGAGAAATAAATACAGATCGAGTGTTATAAATCTTAAAAGTACATGACTTATTTTTCTTTGGAGCAGCTGTATAAAAATCTAATATCGGTTCTCAAAAATTTGTTTTTCTTTACACGCAAAAAATAATAGCATCGAAAACGGTATATTGTATCGCGATATTTATATTAATTTTTCTGCTACGTAATATTCATAATATTATATATGTTATGAAAAGAAATTCCGGCCATAAAAATATTTTATCGTAGCTTTCATTTTTTTTCCTTCATCGAATAAAGCCTGTTTTATTGCTATAAATCGACCGTAAACCTTCTAAATTATATATGCACATACTCTTGTATCGCAGAGGGAAAAAAATAACGTTAGATAATAATTTAACGCTAAAGCATAATTATGCGATAATTTATTATTATCGCGTTCGCCATCTCGCTACGAAATCGCGTGTTTAACTCTGTATGTTAAACTGACGTCCACAAATTTTCTTTTTGAACGTAAAATTAATATATTTAATCGTCCGCATGTCGAATCGTCGTATTATATCAATTTAGCATTTCCTCTTCGACTTATACTCTGATTTATGTGTGGATTTTTATTTATTTTTAATTTATTTCAATAATAATTTTGTAAAATATATTCATTATTCGAATGTTA
Source organism: Leptonema lineaticorne (assembly GCA_024500535.1). Taxonomy (NCBI): domain Eukaryota; kingdom Metazoa; phylum Arthropoda; class Insecta; order Trichoptera; family Hydropsychidae; genus Leptonema; species Leptonema lineaticorne. The sequence continues at coordinate 1,813,055 of JANIJI010000061.1, forward strand.
AATATATTCATAGTCCATTCTTAATTAAATATTATGTAAAACGAGTCGGTTTAGTCTACCACATAGAAAATATTATAATGTGATCTTACAAAATTATAAAACTAATTTATTTTATCTTAATACATCCTATATTTGTATTTTTAAATCGTTAACTTTCAATCTAGTTAATTTTTTTACCTGTAGTCCATTTTAATCTAATTTAACTAGTCCACAATAATCAAAAGTTAGTTAATATATATCATTTTTATGTTTATATTTACTATTTAAATAATAACAATAAAATACGACAATTTTACGTTTGAAATTTTCGTTATTAAATTAATAATTACTTATCATAGGTAATCTATTATTATATGTATTATATTTCTATTTTTAATTACACGTAAATTTCATTAATATATATATATATATATATATATATATATATATATATATATATATATATATATATATATATATATATATATATATATAGTAAACAGTGATTACGTACGTATAAATTGTGTGTATTGAATTAATATGAGTATATGTTAACTATCGGGTGATAAATCTCTTGTATAATAAACGTAGCTATTACATCGTATTACCTTTAATGGTATGTTGTCTTGATATCTAACGATGAAAGAATTTATTGATAATAATAACCTGTCAATTACTAATAACGCTCTTAATACTGACCGATTCGATGAACTGCATTCTTTTATCACTGCCATGAGCCAACTGTAATTAATTTTCCCTGACTCTCTCTCTCTCTCTCTAATAAAAAAACTAAAATATATATATATATATATATATATATATATATATATATATATATATATATATATAAGTTTTTTTTATTTATGCTGAGTAAACCTTAATTCATATTATAATAGAAAATCGCTTCGGGTCCGATAACTTAAGATTTAATTCGAATTTAATTTTTTTTTGAACTTTAAGCAATAATAATAAACGACTGTAGAGGAAATCGATCCAATTAGCATATTAAAACTCTATTGAATAATAATTGTGATTGGAAATGGGAAGAGAATGAAATATGTGTACATATTATACATATTAAAAAAAATGAAAATAAACTAGAGGCGACGCGCGTTTACGACACATAATGGGCTCGTTTAACCTGTTCTCAACGTTAACAGCATTTTTGTATTGATTTAATTGTATGTTAACACGCAACTTAATTATGATTATTAAAATATTTTCAGTTTTTTGACCGCTGTGAAAATTGTGAACCGCTTATCGTCGTCGTAAATTACTACATCGGTCCCGATCGGGTTTTCTCGATGTACGTTTTTCTTTCCCCCTTTTTATTTCTTAATTTAAAAATTATTACCGACCCGATACTCGAAAGCCGATGAACCACCTTAGCATGCGTTTTTTTAATCCCCCCCCTTTTTTTTGGTGTTTTTAAAATATTGCTTTTGTTGCCTTATTAAAAATTAAAATTCCAACAGTTGTTAAATCTGCAGAAAATAAATATTTATTTTGAAATCATTCGTTGATGTTTACATCTTTAAGACTGTTTTAGCTCAATTTAAAAATATTCATATTTAATGTTGCATTTATCACTTTTTAATTTTCTCGTTTATTTAAGTAATTAAGTTTTTCCATTATAAATATATAATTTTATTTAATAGTATAACAAATCGGATAGTTACCATAATTCCGTTCCATGAACATTGTTAATAAAATAAATTCTCAATTAAGGTGTAATTTTCATTATTTATCTACTATATTTTATATTATTTTTCTTTTAATATTTATATTAAAAAATAAGGTTAAAAAGGAAAGATATCAATTTTGAAATCAGTTTTTTTTTCTTTTTTTTGTAATATGAAGAAAAGCAGGGAACAATAAGTAATCTGTTTTGTTGTTTGTTCCTGTAAATTTCGTTCGAGTCGGCTTTAAGTGGCAACACTTTCCACAATCGCTTTGTTCAACATGTTGTCAGTGGGATCAAACGATCGTTCGCAGTCACCTCGAGGTCCCAAACGTGTCAACCGCCTTCACCCACGTTCTCTCCCAAACCGCATTAGCATAACATAATGAAGCCCCGTGGGCGTCCCTTGTACATTTGATCCTTGACTGTGTTTTTGGTCCTCTCTTATACATATTTTTTTAAGATTTTATATATATATATATATATATATATATATATATATATATATATATATATATATATATATATATATTCGTTTATATGATCACGAACTCTCGATTGTTATGTATATTATATTATAATTCAATAATAATCCTCTTCATTTAATTAACCGCCTACACCTTTTTTTGGTTAATATGCAAATGAATCCATATTAACGACTACTTTTTTGTTATTTATATTTGGATATTGTTTCTTTTTTATATGAATTGGACGAGGATAAAAAATGCTGATATTTAATATGTATATATTCAAATTTTGTTTTATTAATTTGTTATATAGTTTTTGGACTTAATCTTTTTAAATTATCTCGAATATAAAAATAAAAAAATAATATTTTTTTCGTTGTTAAATTTCTATTAATATTACGCACTTGTCTGATATCTCAAAAGAAGGTCATTCAGTGTTATTTTTAGATCTAATTAGTCTTGTTAATAATATAAAAAAATAATATATAATAAAATGTACATAATATTTAAACTTTAAATTCTATGATTATAAATGAACATGTATGGTATCATTTCATTATATTTTAACCCGATTGCGTATCGTTTAAAATACGAAGAAATTCTGTAATTTAAATTTAAAATTAAATTACGTTTCTTCGGCACGCGTTAATATTTTCCTTTTTTTTCTATTATGAATTATTATATATTATTAAATATTATGCAATGTTTACTTATTCCTGTATGCTTTATTATATGCGTAGGAAGAAACGTATACTATACATTATATTTTTTATTACCCCACGATAATTTAATATTATTTGTTAATGGGTTGCTTTCTTTGTACATTTGTTAACGTGGCACCTTTACCGACAGCTCATTAAATATCTTCTGCGATTGTCATTAATATTTATATATGTATATTTTTTTATCATAATTTGCATCGTACACGTCCCACAAGAAACTCGACATTTATCGCCGTTATAAACATTTTTTTTCATTTATTTATATATATATATAAAATAAAGCAATACATTTATATCAATTGATGTATTTTTTATACGAAATCGATTTTTAACTGATTTTTATTATTATTTTTTGTTTCAGGTATGTTTTTTGGACTCTGTGCCGCCGTTCAAAACGGGATTTTTTTTATATGTAAGTTTTTCAACGTAATATACACATATTTGTGCAACGCTTTCGAAGTTGCGCGTTTTAAATAATTGATTCGCTCCGAAGTGAAATCGATTAGTTCGATTTTCATCTAGATGTATTGCGCCGTCGTTGAATATTAATGTTTGTGGAAACACGATGATTTTCAATTATCGGGACCGTGCTAATCGAGCAACACGATCTGGCATTAAAACAGTTTTACAGCTGTGATCTGACGATAATGTTATCGCACGAAACACGGGCGCAAAAGCCATAGTTGCTTTGCGCAATTTACACACAGCTCGAGGGCAAAGAAGGGGTTAATTAATAACGAATAAACTGAAAGCACGAAGTGCTTAAGCACAGTAAGTTGGGACTGCAGCGGCACCACCGGGACTTTGCATCCGGCTCTAATTAACTTTCCTCACCCTCAATGTATGTAAATATGTGTTTGTGTATTTCTCCACTTGATGTGTACATAATATATATATATATATATATATATATATATATATATATATATATATATATATATATATCCATGCAAAACCTCACAACCATGGAAGTTCAGAACATCGCGGTTTTGACGGTGCTACCGGAAGCACTCGGTAATCTAACCTTTTCATCTGTGCATTTCTGACTGTACGACTTTATAAATTCGCACGACTACAACTTTATAATGTAAATAAATATTCAGTTCGTTCATATATGACTATAATTTTGCATTTTATTTTTTATACGTTATAACGATTTATCTATAAATCGATAGTTGTAGTTTGGCATTTATATATTTTGAGTTTTTTTTTCGAAAATTGAACGTGTAGTTCAAAATTTCCTACTTTTGCAAAAATAAATTGTTATTTTCTATAACGTTTAATATTATTTTTATATGTTATCTATCTGTACTATATATATTTGGTTACATTTCTTTTTCATCAAAATTTTTTCCTAATACTTAAATGTTAATTTAAACTTTTCTTTATCGATATTAACAATAAATATTTTTTAATTCACTTATCTTATTTTCTTTTTTATAATTTTTAGGTCAAGCATTTTGTAAATTTATGCAACATGAATTGTTTTTGCTTAAAATATTAAAAGAATTCATAAAACCAATACGACTGTCATACGAAATAATTACAAAATCAATATTTACATCGGTTCACGTCTGTTTCTGAACCGGTTTATTTATTGTTCGATTAATTTAACATCGACTAAAAATAAATTAATATTTACCTGCTTAATTACCATTTCGACGCTATTAACAAATTAACGTCGACTAATATTTTTTTATTATCTTAATTACTTGTTATATATTATTCATAAAATAATATTTCTGTCGTTATAAAAATTTGTTTGTTTTTGTCATGTAAAGATTTTTGTCATTGTTTCATTAAACCAATATATTACTTTAACTGTGACAAAATGTCTTTTTTTAAATTGTATAGATTTTTAAATATACTTTCAAAAATTAATATGTGGCAAACATCCACTTTTATTTAAACAAGACTGCCTGTGCTTATACCATGTATAGTTTTTGTGAGTGAATATTTGTTTATGCATCAACGAATATAAACTTTCAACTGTTTTCACCCGAATTTATCGTAAATATTTAAAAAATTTGATCGTTATAGCTAAAAGCATAAAAGAACGCGTGTATATATATATATATATATATATATATATATATATATATATAATGAATGTGTTTGTTGAAAGAATAAATAATTTTAGTTCGACTGCAATTTTATGTCAACATTAATTGTAACAGATCACTAGTTTAAATGTGCAAAAGAAATACTTACATGTAATTTCGTCTTATTTTTCGTAAAATATTAATAAAACGCCCAAAATTAAAAAAGATATGTAATCTTTAAAATTTGAAAACTAAATTGATAATTCGATCTTGAAAATAAAATAAGTAGATTTTTATATTTTTAATTTTGTTTCATAAATTATGAATTTTATATTTATAATAAAACGTTAAATCTGGCTTACAAACTAGTCCGATAAAATTTAATCTATTTTTTCTTTTTAAAAGCGTTGTTTAATACAATATTTATTCATTCGGTTCACAATTGACATTTCTGTTTGCGCTGAAAAAAAACAACAAAAAAATGGTTTGTTCCGTTTTCACGCAATATTGCCCAAACGTATATCGAATTTATCCCCACTCTCCAGCTGAAAAAAAAGGAAAAAAATATTTCGTCTCTGGCAATCTCGTCGACCGAATTCTACAGCGGTTTTGTTTTGTTTCCTTTTTTTATTTTATATGTATATATTTTTTCCGTTCTTTACGCGTATTTTTCCACTCTGAAAAAGCACGTAAAACGTGCGATGTGGCAGCGCTTAACGGCTCCGACAACGTGATATAGGAAAAACTGGCGAAAAGCGGCGCTTTTCTCGCACACGAAAAACCACCCCGTCCGACCGACCTCCCATCCACCATCTCCGAAACCATCACGACCACCATCACCATTACCATTACCGCGCCAGCACCACTGCCGTGGTTGCGCCTCCATTCCACCCCAGCCTCGTTTCCTTTTTTCAGCCGAGCTTTTTTCTTTCTTCTTTCTTTTTTTTTTGTTCAAATTTCCTGGCGCGTTTCCGGGCACAATAGTGGAGGCTTTCCCTTTGCTAATATTTTGCGGTACGTGCTTGGAAAGCGGCACCTGCCGGCATTCGAGCTTGGAAAGCGCACAGATTTAATGCTACTTACGGTCTGAATTCATTTCATAAAGTACCTTCTCGCCATATTTCCTTTTACACATGTACGAGCCATACGCTCTCGTTTATATGTACTCTACCGTAGCATACGTACAATATATGGCAAACGAGCCAGACTCGTAGAATGAGGGGATGCCTGACATAAATTGCCGTACATTATTACGTGTATTACGTATTAATTGAGTTTTCAATTTGTCTCGTCTGCTGCGCATGCGTGTACATAATTTATATGCGAGATCTTCTACTTCCGTTCGTAATCTGTTCGTTAATATGAAAGTGAAACAACGGAACCATTACATTATATAAATGTTGAAATTATGGAGGATTTCATTCTGTGACGTTACCGGGGTTCATTGTTAATCTATTGTATCACTTTCTTCAATAAACGTCATATTCTGTGATATGTATCACTTGTACAAATAAACTTTTCGAAAATAATATTGTTAATAAAATAAAATGAAATACTAATGAACGTGTTTTTTAATTGTTTTCATTATTTATTTAACTTTTTGTATTTTAGTTGCGTTATAACAATGAAGTGAATGTATCAGATTACCATATTTATTATGTAAAACATTTTTATTATAAACTATAAAACGGCAACACGTCAAAACCTTCAATTTTGAGCATATTGACCTCATAAAAAAGTAAGTATTACTATACTCAGATGTTAGCCGGGACGTTAAGTGTAGCGCTACTGGTTTTTTTACCTCATATTAAATTTGTTACATAATATACGGTATGAGGTTTTAAATTTTCATTACAAATTTTAGAAATTCGATATATATATTCATTAGCGTCAAAATGTACGAAAGTCAAAAACGATGCTCATACATTTCGTTTGGGATTTACGTTTATTCTACTATAGGTTTACGTGCACACACGAGCGCGCTCGATCGTAGGTGAATGTTTAGTAGAGGTCGTAAACCCTGAGAGTTATTATTATTGCAGGTAACATTAAATATTTTACGATGCATGATTTATTTTTATTACTTCGCAGGACCAGTCTCTAAATACGGCGACATTTTACGTATTCGTACTGCGATCAGTATTACACACATTTTAAGGGCAGTTGTTTCTTTTTGTCATTTCATATTTTATTTTATTTATTTTTATATTATTGTTATTATTATTATTATTATGACATTTGTTTATTTGCGTGATATAAATGTTCGTTTAGATAGCCGTTTGCACGTTCTATTTTTGAATTATTTACAAATTAATGTCTGGTTTATAAACGCGTTGAATATATTTATCGCGGTGTCATTCGCAGTCTTGCCACACAATCGGTAAGTATTTTTACGACTTGATTAATGTTTTTTTTAGCTTTACTTTCAAATGCGCATTATTTATTTTTGTGTTTTAGAGTTTTTAAATCGTTTTATTATTCTGAACCTGACGATGTGTACTCTCTGTCGTAACATATGCAATAAATATCGGCGGCGAATCGATTTTTTTTATATTATCATTTTATTCACTTACAACTTGTTTGTTGAAGAATGCGTCACGGACAAGATCGTGATACGGTTTTAAAGTCGTCGTAATCTATACGTGTTATCGACATTCTTGTGTAACTTCTGAATAAAAACATGTCTAAAGTGCCTATGATTAACGAGCGAGCGATTCATGTCATACAAAGTGATTTCTTGTGAAATCTAGTCGTGTGTGTTTATTTATATAATTGGTAATATTCTATAATTATTAATTATTACGTTATACATATATAGCCACTTAAAATATAACACTATATTTTTTGTCAGGAGTTTTAACCTTTGGATTAATAAGTATTGTTTGATAAGAAAAAGCTAGATTACGTACTTCATCTGAAGTTTTATTGTTATGTTCGAGTTTTTCATATCAGAAAAAATTGTATGGGATTTTAATACGAATACATTTTTATAATAAAAGTAAATTATCATTTAATTATCTGATTTAAAGAGGATTTTATTAATGTGTAAATAATAGAAATCTTTACCAAGAACTTCTAAAGAAAACGGTGAAAATTTATATCTTTTTTACAAACATATTATAATAATGCGACTTAGAAAATATAACGACAATTTAATCCAAAGATTCCGTTTACTCAACAAACACATAGAGAAATAATATTTAGGGTTAGTATTTACACGAATGTTAAAACAGGGTTACGGTACACACGTACCTCATCACATATTAACGGTCGTACGGTGAGATTTGTTTGGTGATATTTGCGCTGTTCACGCTTACAGTTTCACCCTCCATTAACAATTCAGGATTACGAGCTGACGGCAGCCGCAAGTGACGGCATCATCAACCCATCCTCATCCACAGAACGAACCTACCGTATAATTACCAAAGCCACGCGATTTTCGGTTCACCCCCTAGTAATTGGATCCGCTTAATACTCGCTGTGACACATACGGACTTCCCCTCGTTTTGTCCGCATACTTTAGTCGGTTTTCTTCATTTTTTTTTTGTTATTATACGTCGCAATACTTAATTTTTTAAATACATTTCACTAATATATATTTATAACTTCATTTTTGTTTATTTTGTTGAAAATTTTAATTCGTAATAAATATAACATAATTTTAATATTCACGTATACCCACAATATATAAAGAATACTCGTCGCATATTACCATCAATAAGTAAAAGACCCCAACACGCGCGTAAACGTCGCCGCGATGTAAAATACACGATACAGTGCTATTTTATAGTTACGATGTTGTACATCAAAGTTAATGCGGCGAACGAGCATGGCAAGAGACACACACTCTAGTCGTTTTCTTGAGCGCGTCTGATTGTAAAATGTCGTGACGCTATAAATTGCCCTCGACGTCGAGTGGTCCTCATATGTCCTTTTCTACGACCCCGCCGACAGCTGACGAGAGGGTTTTCAATCCCTTAGTACCTACTTTCGCTCGTCCCTTTTTATTCTTATTCCTTTTTTTCCTCTTCACAATACTTCGATATTTTTGTTCCGAATGTGCGCGCGTGTGTATATGGTGTATTTTGTTGAGATATTTATATTTATATAAGCATAATGTTAAATCTTCTCTTGAAACCGCTGCATTTTTATCTCGTTTCAGTTTTCCTGTAAATATATTATCACGCATCGTGCTGCACGACTTATTTATTTTATTTCAAACGAAATGTTGAGTTAGCCATTCTTGAAAACGTTCGCTTTCGTCCTCGCCGTGCATAAAAGTTGTTTTACGTCAGTTCGACAAACTTAAAACGAATTATTGTTTCGAGTTCTTTCACGTGATTTGATGAGAAAAATAAATATAGAATTATTAAGGTTTTTTTTTGTGAGCAATTTTTTTTTCTTGGACTTATTAATATTTTTGAACGGCATATTCGGAGCGTTAAATAAATTACTATTCTTATATTATCATATTATATTTTTCAAAATTAATATTTGCTATACGGAAACATTAATCAACTAAAAGAATAATTATTACCGTTATAAATATGTCATAAATTACATTTTATAATATAATACAAATTTTATAGTCTTTTCTTCATATTTATTTTTGTATATTCATATTCAACTCTTTTACGCTCGACAATTTCAGAGTTATTTTATAATGTTATTAAAACGAATTACGAGTGAAATAATAATAATAATATACATTATAAATATAATTTAAAAAAAATCGATTTATAACCGCATGTAATAAGCTCGTGCTCACTCAATATTTACAATTTTCTATTTCGTTTTTTAACTATTTGAACAATTGCGGTTTATTTTTGTTTTTTATGCTGATGCAATGATTATAACATTTTTTTTATATAACAAATTTGTCAATATTTTTTTAAAGAATATGTAAAACCTATTTAAATTATATTTTTCGCAAATATATGTGAAAATATTAAATAAAATGTATAAATTTATGGCATTTATATATTATTTAAATATATTTATATTTAAAATTACCACATAAGGTACTATTTTGGTTGTTATTTAAGTGCATCGTATTTATTTTTGTCATATTCGTTTATTTAAGAACCAAATGTCGAAAAAAATACCAATGTAATTAATTCAACAGTTTAGTGAAAAACTAGTTGTCGATTCATAAATTTCATTTTTACTAAAGTATACCTGTTATAATAGCGCGAATGTAGTAGAAAAATATACAACCAAAGAGACGTTGGTTGTATAAGCCTTAATATGTCGAGAGTGTCTCGTAGTGGACATAAACGTTAACCTCTCTCGCCGCGTCGTAAAGGAGTCCTTCTAGCTGTGTAATGCTCCTCCATAAATTATCCAGTTCGCAAAGATCTCCGGTCTTGGAAGCGACCGAACCGGGCAAGAAAACGGCACGTGAGCCACCCTTTTTCACCCCTTCGTTCCGGTTCCGAGACAAATTTTTACACGCCCTTTGCATCCGTCGCATTTCAACATCCGACAGCTCCACTTTTACCCTGACTGTGCCGTGGTTTGAAACGGCGCACGTGATCTCTTTCGCATTTCTTCTTCTTTTTTTTATTTTTTTATTTACCTTCGTGCCAACTTCGAATTTTCGATTTTGAAAAATGTTCACCGACTTTTTAGTATTCTGGAATTGAAGCGTTTTATCGATATTTTCGACAAATTAGCATTCTAGGTAATACGCCGCTATCATACATTCGTCTCTTTTTAAGTTATGTTTATATCATGTATTCGATTTCTCGAGCGTCAAATATCATGATACCTTTTTCTAAAACTATTTTTAAAATGTACAGTTTATATTTATCGCTGCGTGTAATCTTATCCGTGTTGAAGCAGGTTATATTTATATGTTGAATTCTATTCTATTATCGTCTATTTACTGATTAATATATAGATAATGTATTGTTTTAATATAAATATTTTATGTCATATATCATTTTCTAATACTTAATATATTCTAGTTTTCTAAACACTTTAAATTATTATTTTTTATTTTTCTCGCATTATGTTTGTTTTATAGTTTGATGAAAATTTATATTTTCACATTATATTTGAACCAATAATCTCTTATTTATTTATAGTGTTGCTCACCTACTGAGTTTTCATTGTCTGTGATGTAGAGAAAGTAATTTGGAAAAATCTCTCCCGCTGTCTTCTCTTGTTCCATTATTTCACCACACACCGAGCTGCAAATACCGCTAATGTTTTTTTTCTTTTATAATAAACTCTATATATAATTTGAATAACTCAATGTTGTAAGAACCAACCCTTTACAAAAAAGTTTTGCAAACCACTGTCTCTTTGGATAAGTAAAATAACGGATCTGAAAAAGAGTTAGTGAGGAGAGGTACGAAACGAAAAATGTGACAGTGGTCGCAATCATTTTATTTCAATATCTCCATCCGCGAAATCCCCTTTCGCCATCGGCTTACTTGCGATCCGCACTAAATTCACCAATATAAATTTTACGACCGTAACTTCTCGCATTAACCGTATTGTCGTAAAATATTCGCGCCGCACTTGTCGACCGGCATAATATAACCGGGAGAAAGCATCCGGGAAAAATTGTAAAAGCGAGGAACGGCGGAAAGACTTTCTTTAAGTTCGCGAAACTTTTACGAGCTACGAATATAATATTGTATTATAAATACGAAAGTAGACCGTATAATGAGTTCGGTCCGGGCTAATAATATTGTTGGTTCGCCTTTATAAAAGCGGCTTTCGTGTTGAAAACTCTCCCAATAGAAATACAAAAAGTCGTAGAACGATTTCTGCAGTATATATTATGCATCCTTTCTTTGGCGTGTAGAGGAGAAAGCAATTTTATGATGTAATAGTATTTTACGGTGTGTTATAAAGTTTATAAATTGCTAAGTTGGAAATTTTATTAGCTCCAGATATAAACTTTTTTTCCGTTTCGCAATTAGTATTAATTATAATTTGACGAATGTGACTATTTAAATGCCATTTTTGCCGACACTTGATTTCATTAATTATAAATGATTAATGTTCTGACGATCACGATACTCGGAATGAACTAATTCCTCTAAAAGTGGTATTGCTTCGATCAGTCGTGGCTCTGAAATCGTAGCAAAGTGAGAACTTTTCCACTTGCTTATAATTATATACACATTAATTTTCTATAATTTTATATTTTGCAATATCTATCTAATTTTTAATATTTTATTAAAGCTAATTATTTTTTATAATAATTTTTCATTTATGTCACGAATTTCACAGTAAATGAAATATTATCGTTTCAATCCGCCTACACAGCGCATATTTTACACTGCTGCGAAATAATTTATTTAATTTTTCCGCAAAAGTTCTACATTTTCGCGTGACTGAAAGTTATTTAGTTATTTTTTCTTCGTATCATAAATACTGAACGAAAATTACATTCGTACCAATTTTACGAGGAATTTTTAAAATGTTGATTTGTGGTTTTCTTAAAACCGTGCAAACCGACTCGACTTTAAACCGCAGATATAATCGCTTCTATGACCGAAGACTGGTTCGTTTTTTTTTCGGAGAATCAAAAAAGACAATATATATTATATATTTTTCCTTTATTTAATCCTTATTTTTCATACTGTTTGTTTTGACGATCACCTCATATAATATTAGTTGATTTATTAAAAATAAATATCAGATACAACTTATTGACATCAATTTCAAAGCGAAACATTTAACGATTCGTTTATTCAAATGCAATAAACACGAGTCACAACACACAGTTTTGGGAACTTTAATCGAGCTGTTTGCTTAAATGCCCAACACTTTATCCCCCAGTGTGGCAGTTTCAACAATTTACGTTCATCACGAACTTCTCTCTCTCACTTCACAGTTGCGCCTTAACTTTTAGACTTATTGCGGTACCGCCTGTGTCACATTAAACGGTCCCAAACTACACGTCTCCATTATGCGACGAACGTACATAACATAAAGCGATATATCAACCGTCGCCAACTCCGCCTAATCGAAAAAGTTTTCATTCAATCTTCGATATTTAAATAATAATAAAAAGAAGCAAAATAAAGAAGAGAACGTCGGAAAAACCTGGCGCATTTTCACATCGCCGAAATATGATGGCGTGTTCGTATTTTATGCCACCGCATCGTCTGGCGGCACTGAAAACATAATTATGTTGTAAATCGTTAATTTTTTTCCATATTTTTTTCTACCTCGCTTTAATCTTGTAATAAATCTATCTACGCCATTTTTATTTTTTTTAACGCCAGTATAATATCGCTATATTTCGTTGGCGTATTTTTATTTATTGTAAATTATACGTTTTTGCTAATCGCATATATATATATATATATATATATATATATATATATATATATATATATATATATATATATATCTGTATAATATTTATTTTAACTGTGCCATTATTTTGCGCAGTCGTTTTTATTAACCGGTCTCCCTATTGTTCTTGTGCATTATTCGTCGCGATACACATTAAAATTAATATCGGGTCATATCTTTACATCATATTTTATTATCCTATTATTAATTAGATTTGATTTTTTACTTGCATAGAGACAATTTATAAATTTTGCTATAAAATAATACAGTGCTTATCAATCTCTCTGTAAAATCTATGTTTCATTTTGTATTGACGTCACTAGCTGCTAGTAAATCTTTAATCAAAACGTTTGATCATTTAAATTATTTCATATTTATGATCTCAAAATTTTTTTATAGTCTAATTTTACTAAATTTAAATTTCTGAGATGGATTTATTCTGTTGATGTTTTATGCTTGAAAATTATAATAATGGTAAATTTTTAAAATATTTTTTTATTTGCATTTTTCAAAGGATTTAATATTGGAATCTTCAGAATTTTATGTTTTTATATATAATTAAGTGTTTTTCAACTTATTAATTACAATATATTTATGTGTGTATGTGTGTGTGTGTGTGTAATTTCCTCCAAATTCTTATTTTTTTTCTCACTAATTTTGAACAATTTATATTAATATTAATAACTAGTTTAACAGTCCTTTTTATTTTTTATTGGGTTTATTTTTTAATTAACGACTTAATAATATACTTTCGTTTTTAATTCATCCATTTAAGTGATCGATATCAGCTAGCACATTATATATTATATTTAGGTCTGAGCTTATTTATATTCGTATTCGTTTTATACGTTCGTTTTTTATTATTTAAATCGCGCATTAATAAACAATTAAATTTATATGTTGGTATAATAATAATCCGTTTAATAAATTACTTCAATAAACGTTCAGGAACGTTTTAATATCTTTCCACCATGTGTCACACTAATTGATCGTCGTCGTTCCCTCTTATTTGTTTGCCAATATACCGGTGCCAAAGTTTCCGGTTCGAGTGCGACTTGCTCCGTTATATATTTATATGTATGTTATAAATATGTATCGTTTTATCTAGTTGTGAATAATCGTCGTAAAACGCGATTTAGCTACTGCTATTTGGCACATTACCCAATATCGCGGACAGATCGGACGCCGTATTACTCACGATCATTATCGCTTCCGTATTTTGAATTTTATTTTGCGAGAAAATCGAATCAGACCAAAATAATAATAATATTATATATATATATATATATATATATACACACACACACACACATAGCGTTTATTTATCCGCGCTCACATTAAATAATGTGTGTAAACGACAGCGTAATTTTAGTCAAATTTCGTGCGAGATTAATATGTTATCGCGCGGTCCGAAATGAAACCCGAAATCCGGTCGCGTGTTGTAATAATAACGATTTATATACGGGCGTGGGTGTTTTGATTAACCCCGTGCGGGACGGGCGTGTCCCGAGTCGTTAACGCTTTGCACGCGGGGAAACGCGAATAATTAGTTACGCGTAATCGCTACTATCCGGACGACATCGTTTTGCGTGAAACTAACCGCCGTATGTGTCCATCTATTTCACGGCAATTTAATTATCATATCTATGAATACGGCGTTGTATTTCCTCTAGTATATAAACAATAACAACATATGAACACATAATCTTTAAAATGTATTTAATCAACCACGTCGAATATTATTTTTCGTATTGTATAAAAGTATTTTGAGACAATTTTTTTTTCAAAAACCGAAATTCGATACAATCAATTAGATTACCATTGCATTATATGTAATAAGGTGTCTTTTTTTTGTTATAAAATAAATTTAAAAAGATGTATGAGCTCCTTCAAAATATATTACCTATATAGTCCAATGAAATCGTTATCGATTTATTCAAATATATTTACGTTGTGTGAAAAATACTTTCCGACTGTAACAAAGTGATTTTAAACCTTTTGCGAGCTTTTATAACTTCATATATCGATACGTACTTTCGATATATATATATATATATATATATATATATATATATATATATATATATATATATATATATATATATATATATATAAGAAACGAATAACAAATCCGTTCCAAAAACCATATTCAACACCCGCGTTGGATGAAGTTAAAATTCACTCAATTTCGCAAACATTTCAAGAATTTTCGCTCAAGTTTATTTATACTTTTACAGCTCTTATACAACTCTTTTTGAAACTACAAAATTTTATTAATAATTAATGTCTCTTATTTATGCTAACAACACAATTGATGTTTTTATTAATTCGTTAAAATAATTTCAAATTTTTGAACATTTTTTTTTTGTTAGAAAATAATTGTGTAATTATCATTCGTGTGGTAATATGTTTTTTTTAATAGAATTACACTACTTCTAAATAAAATTTTCAACAGCGTTTTTTGCTTTCAATTTTACTATTTTTTCCCCCTGTGTATGTATATTTTTTTTAAACTTTTACGAAATAAACATCACTCGAGGGAACAATCCTATATAATTTATCACGTTTAAATATGCAACGACGCGTGCCCAACTCTAACGCGTTTTAAACGCGAGTTTTCTTTTTTTTCCGAATATTAATAGAAAAACTCATCTTTGTGACAGATCCATTATTCTCTCGTCATGTGACGCCTCTTTGGACATATTCCAATTTGTCTCACTTTCGTGCGTCACGGTGAAAAACAAAATATACCATTATATTAAACATTAATATTTCCAATGTATTTATTATAATTATTATTGTTATTCCGCTGCGTGTTGTGATAATAATTCAATATTTGTCAGTACGTTTTCATTCAAATCACCACATTGTACGACAGAAACTATACACTATTTTTTTTTAAATTGTTGCCTTCCACTAGGATTTTTTTCTCGTCGTCTAACTTATACTGATTTGAATTTTAGCAGTCGTTCGGTGTATTCAAACGTCATTAATCTACTTTCGGTTCTAGGATGTTACTGTCTTGTCACAAGATATTACGCAGACAGTGAATATTTTTGAATAACATTTCTAAATTATGCATAATGGAGACATATATCGCTTAAATATTTATACAAATTCCGTCACCACATTTTATTATAATAGATTATTACACACTGAATTTAATATAGAAACGTTTTAGATTTTATCTTTTTTTTATTGTGAAATCTTATTCGAAATTAACTTGATATTTACTATTCATATTTTTTTATCTTTCTAATTATACACACATTTTATATTTCAAAAGTTTTTGATATTTATGATGCACGTTAATTAATATTTATTGTTTTTCATGTCACATCTCAAGGTAAATTTTTCTTTCATAAATAAATTTAATTTTATTATATTAATAATTTGCGAATAGGCTTGCCATTTCGTATTTTATAAATAAAATTATATTATATAGAAACAGAATTGGTTTTCTAATTAACACGAAATATAAACATGTATTTTTTTTTTTAAATAAAACTCCAACGATAAAGTATAAGCGAGGAAACGAACGACGATTTAGCATATTATTATCAGTGAGACGAGAAAAGGTTTATTTTTTTAATTGAATTTTATATCTCTTCTTGCCGTTTTATCGCCTCGAAGTTTCTTAATTTCATTATTCGATTCGCGTTTTTCATACATCCATTTTTGTGTATAAAAAACTGTTATCAAAGCGTTTTATTCAATTTTAATATCTCTACATATATTTTGCATGTTATTCGCCTACTTAGCTATAATTTTGTGTCGTAACTCTTCACTTTATAGCTTATACGTATGTCATTAAATTTTTATTAATGGAAGTCGTCCGCTTTTATTAAATTTTACGTTTTTTCGTGCTTTTCATAAATAAGCCGGACGCCTACGCGAATCGTTAAATATTCATAAAGCAGGTATTTTTTAATATATCTCATTTATATATTCTTTTAAGTATTTCATTATCTAATGCCTCAAATGTATAAATATAAGTTTTACTGCGCAAACGTTGATAATTTGTTGGTTATAAGTTATTCGCATCTCGTTTTATTAGGCTATCAAATTACCGATTCTCAGAAGACGCGATATCAAATTATACGCTTTAGCATATTTATGGACAAAGTTAATTGTTTTCAGAGCGCCATCTGCTATCAAATATTTGTTTTTTTTATGTCTCGACTAGACTTTTTAATTAACTCATTTATCTCCTAATATTTTATTTATCGCTCGAGAGATTTTCTTTTCTTTTTTTAAGATATATATATATATATATATATATATATATATATATATATATATATATATATATATATAATATGTATTGGACGAGGCTAAGTTTTCCTCTCTTTGTTCCTCCACCCCGCGTCTCTTTTTTTAATATATTTTTTTTTATTTCGCAATTTACTTTATGCGAAAGCGGATTCCAGTTTGTGTTGTGTAATTCGTCGAGATTAAAATGATGTTTGTGTTTGTTTTACAGTAGCATTTTTATACGCGCGCATATACGTGTGTATTTATATAGTCAGGGAGCGCTTGTCGTTCTGAAATTTTTTTTCGAGAGAAAATTTTTGAAATTTCAACGTCGAAAAATTTCTATCAAAGGTATACGACGTGTAATTTGCTTTCTATTTTATTGCATTTTCTATAGCACTGAAAACGTATGCTTGGTAACATTTTCATATATATGATATATATATATATATATATATATATATATATATATATATATATATATATATACCATATATATATAAATTCAATTTCGTTTATTCGTTCTCTGAAATATGAAAACGTTGTTTAATCAAATTTTTGCTACCATACTATATGTACCTGTTATATTATATGTTATCATAGTTTGTGGTCGAACTTTAAACCTATAGGAGTAAACATTTAAATCTTGAAATAGAACAAATATTTTCTCAGTATTATTTACATATTCTATTAAAATTTCGATTATAGCCATCATTTGATATTTAAATCGAGCGATAAAAATATATTGATTTTACTATCCAAATTTGATAATTAAATATTAGATTTTTTCCAGTAATTATGTGTAATTTACGATTTATTACATCCACTTAAACATGTATATAATAATATTAATTTAATAGTAAATAGCGAAGAAAATTATGGAAATTTATCCAGTGTCGTTAAATTAAAGTATAACTTTTATGAGCGTTAATTTTCAAAACATTTTTATTGCTTTATTATTTATAAATAATACACTTTATGAGTTTAAAAGTGTACTAATGCATTATTAATTTTGTCTGATTATACAAATTTTTTTTTATATGTTATAAGCTACCAAACTAAAACGATATTTATTATTATTCCTATACAGTACATTCTTATTATAATAATCAATAATATTCTTTTAAAATAATATGTATATTATTATTATATTTTTAGTCTATTATATAACGTGATGAAAAACCAACGATAAAAACTCGAGTGATTGTTTCGTGAAACGCAACCGCCGTATATATGCGCGCACATTACCTCATTTGCACAATTAAAATCGCATATGTACTCGCACCTGCTTTTTTTTATTATTATTTTACTTGCCGTTTTATTTATCGATCGTATCGGATAATTAACGCGGAACATGTGTAAAGTTGAATCGGCGCATTAAGCGTTAAACTCGTGTATATATATATATATATATATATATATATATATATATATATATATATATATATATGTATACACATATATATATTTATACACGGACAGCCATCATATTGGCGTAAACATTTTCAGATTCTCCTCGCTTATATAAATTTATATATATATATATATATATATATATATATATATATATATATATATATATATATACATATACATATATATAATTCTGCTCAACCGTTATACGAAGCTTGCAAAACTCGCTCTTTCCTCACACATCGGCTCGTCTTCTTCGCGCCAACGGGGAAACTTTTCTGTTTATCCCATTTGGCGGTGTCGTCTCATAAATAATATCTGTGGAAGCCATCCCGCCTCCCCCTTTTTCCGAGTACGTCCTTGCTCATTGATATTCAACGAATATGATAATCACTACGAGATAAAGCGTCTCGGAGATTTATTTGAAATTCTCAACGTCTATGTCTCTCACGCTCGCATTTTTTCCACTTCGCCCCCATTATACGCCGTCGACGAGATACGATCTCTTTTAAATAATATTTTCGTAATATGAACAGCCGGTTTTCTTTATTTTTTTTTTTACTTCTTTTCTTCTTCTCTGAGCTCTTCTCCGTCTCTCACTCCCTTACTCTTTTTTTTTTCTTTTCTCTCTCTCTCTACTTGTATATTCGAGTCGCTTATATTATATATATATATATATATATATATATATATATATATATATATATATATATCTATATATATATAATAAAATGAATTTTTTTTCCTTGCTCCGCGCGTTCCATGTTTACATCGAGCCAGATACATATCTTGTATACCGAATGCGCATAATTTAAATTATTACTTTGTTGACTATTTCGTATTAATCTGACAAGGCTGATTTATGGATTGTATTAAAAGTTATTTGTAACTATGTATACCTTTTTTTCTCTCTATATATTATTATTATTTTGCCCTCATACAAAAAGTAATTTATTGACATATTATTTGTAGCCTCTTTTTTTCTGTTGTATCTAATTATGTCGCATACTGGAACGGCGTTTATTGATTTACACCGCTCATTTATCGTATTATAGATTTTTTTTTGTTTTTAATTGGTGAACGACCTCATCTTTTTTTATGATATTTATTATATATTGATAATAATATTTATTATTAAAAGACGCAAGACAAACTTTGACGACGACTGTCTTTCGGTCGTCGTACAATTTTCACACGTTGAAGTAGAGCCTCACGGTAGATTTACGATTCCTTGGCGCGTTTTATACAATATGCCCCATTGTAATTTATGTCCGTGGCCCGTTTTTCCCATTCGCAGTTTATGCACGAATAAATCCCCATGTGTTGTCACATGTGTCCGATTTGTAATGCCGCTGCGAACGTCTGACATTTTGATTTTATCTATTACTTGATCTGCGTTATTATGATTTCGACATTTTCCACCTCCTCTACCTACGACAAACACTTATCGCGCCGTGTATGGGGAGCTTTAATTTATGACGACCGGTTTATGAGCCCGGTCGTTATAAACTAAATAAACAATTAAAAGAAATTTACGATCTTTTTTTGAAATATTATAATACTATTTTAATATTTTTTCACTATATTATGTTGTCTTAATATTTTACAATGATATTCGTGAGGTATATAAAAAAATATACACGTATATATTATACAGCGCAGCTCCGCTTATACGTATTAATCTGACGTTATCGTCGTTCAGATTTTCATTACTTTTTTTTAATGGTGTAATATATTTTATTGCATTATGGAAGTATTTAATTATTAAATGACTTATATTTTTTTATCGATAGAGCGTTTATTTTTATGTCTTAATATATTCATTGACAATATTTGATATCTATAAAATTAATTTTTGCGAATATTTATATATACATTATCGCGATTTTCATTATTACTTAACACGAAACGAATAAATAGAGATGTAACAAAATTAATAATAATAGGAGTCTTTCCGCGTTCTCCATTGGATTTGGTTGAAGACATTAGTTTTGCAGCGTAAAATTTTCCGGATGAACGGCTCGCCCGCTGTGAAAATTCTCGTCTCCCCCTCTTACGGTTCGTGACGCGGATGGAGACACGTGGCGCTTCAACTTAATTATCATTCGTTCCTTCCTCCCTTCCGTCCGCTAAGCTTTATCGTTTTAGCTTTTTATTAAGTTTTAACGATTTCGTAATTCCAAAGTTTAATGTCGGCACCCGACGAAAAGGAAAAGGAAATACGGCTCTCTCTCCTGTGCGCTCCTTCCTTTCCACCGATTTCCCACCTCAGTTCTTTCTCGCTTCTGCTCGACTCTTTTATTTTTTTCCGCTTTTCCCTCGCTCACCTTATCCTTTCGTCGTTCTTATGCCAATTTTTTTCATCAACCTTTTTTTTTCTTTTACTTCTTTTTGCTTTTCCGTCGTCGCCTTTTTTATATTCCCCTTTCTCGGAGTCTCAACAGACGCTAGAATCTCACTTTTATCGCTAAATGTTTTCTAACTGCCCGTAATTACTTTTGAGTATTTTCATCTTTATTTTTAATTTTACTTTAGCGTTACGAGTGTTATTTCTATTTTATTCCATGTTTAATGATTCGAATAATATTACGTGTACCATATTTATAAGAAAATTTGAAATTTTTCGATTCAATTCCAATATTTTCAATATATAAATTTTGTATACAAATTTGTAAAAAAAAATATGTATATTGAATATATATGTTCGTATGTATTTTATTTCCTCGAATTTTGTGGTACACATATGAAATTTCGTGTGTTCCATTTTCCGTCTGCTTAAAGTTATATGTATTAAATCAATATTGACATAATCCTATAAACGAAATATACGTTATGGCAAAACGATATAACGAAATTTGTCAGTACTATTATTACATAGAAGAACCGTTTTATTATTATACATGTATCGCATGTTCGCAACAAAATTATATATTACATTCAATCCACATAAGTCGTTTTGTAATATTCCTATTAACTTATCGACTTAACATTTACTCTCTAATTTTATAAATATAAAAATTGAAATTTATAACGACGACTGTTATCTATATTTCTTTAGAGGGAGTATAAATTTTACCATATTTTTATATGCACTCGCAGTTCATTTTAAAATTTACAATTTCATGATTTCGGTGTACAGTTTGTAACAGTATGTAGTTTATAGTTATATTCGACTATTGTTACTTTTTATTATCATAAACATTGTAATAAAATATGAGAATAAATTCTTTATTGATAAAAAAAATATAAAGTTTACAGTTAAATAGTTATCTCTCCGAAATATATAGAATCATATATTCGCATATTCGGGTGATTTAAAGTAAATTTCTTTTTCTTTGTATATTTTATTCTAAATAGATTTATCATATCTAAAGGGTTAAAGAATACTCGTAAAATCGCGAATCGTTATCGTCTCCGGTTATCCACCTGCGTCGCATTGTCTTGTCACTTATATGGTTATGTAGGGTCGTGTTGGCTCCTGTCTGGTTATTTTTTATTTTTTTCCACTTTTTTTTTTTGCAAACCTCCACGGTGCATGTTATTCCTCTCGCGGCTCGCAAGTCGGATCTCCGGTCTTTCGAAACTTGAATTCATAAATAAAATATTCGCTTGCGTTTATAACACGAGATTTATTAGCCGAGACCGGTCGTAAAACTTCTTAAGTACCGATGCTGCTCGCAAGAAGGGCGAGTACGCTGACAGGAATGAACTTTTCTTCAGCCTTATTCAGTGAGCTCCGGTAATTGCCGCGAAAAACTTTCATTTATCGCTATTAAATTGTTTCGGAGCCCCGACACTTCGGGTAACTTTTCTGTATTTTGTCAGCACGGTATTTTATGATGACGTTTACACGATTATTTCTCGTCGACGTTGAATCGAATTTTCTTGACAATTTTCGTACTGAAAATCGTGCTCGCGAATAAATCGAGTTTATATTAATAAACTTGATATTAAATCGAGGATAAATTGTAAGAGTAAAATATATTATGACTTGCCGTTCTGTAAAATGACATCGCCTTCTAGATTAGTTTCTTCGCACACTTATTTTTATATAAATATAATTCGGTATTAAAAAATTTATATAAAAAATCTAAATAAATACCCGTGTAAAAATCTAAGATCAATAGTAAATTTGTTTCAATAAATACGATATATTTAAATTTTTAATAAAAATTAAAATTGAAATGTGTAAATCTTTGATATTATTTTTATTGTAAAAATAACAATAATATTGATTTGTAATTCGACAATTTTTATCGCAATTTACATAAAGAAGAAAAAATATGGAAATATAAAACGTTTCATTGAGTTATAAAATTCATAAATCTCCCCTCCATCGGCGAGAGTTATATATGTATTAATATATACCAATTTGAAAATAAACTAAAAAATTATACGTCAGTCAAATTGAATTAGGAACCCTCTTTCTCCACACCCCCATTCGGAAAAGTGGAAGATGTCGTTAGCGAGACACGGCTAATATAAACGCCGTAGGAAATGGAAATTAATTGAAAATGTCAAACGAAAAAGCCGCCCTCCAAACGGGAACGACGAGGAACGTTTTCTTAATTATATTTTATTGTCGTCGCCCAGATTTGACCGTTTTCGCTGCCAGTTTTTAAATAATATTTCTGTTAAATTTATCGTTGTCATCATACTCTGACGCGATACAATATTTATATACGGCCGCTGTTTATATATAAATAAATATATTTATTTATTTATTTCAAACATAAATCGTAAATTATCGCAGTTTGTGTCGACGATATTTCGCTGTGAAATGCTCTTTTACTATATGTTATATTTAAGCGCGATATTTGTATCATTAACGTCAACATACACGTTTTTAACAATAAAATTCGTTTGACATGTATATTTTTATTGATATATTATGTGTCATTTAAATAAATTATTCATAATTTTGTATAATTTTTTTTTCATTATTACTTTAAATATTAAAATCTGTTAATGAGGTTTAAATTTCTCTCTTTTATTACTAAAACTTCTGAAAAAAAATTCTATCAAATATATTATGATAAATACATAAAACTACAGTTTTTTTATCATCAAAATACCGTCATAAAGAATTTTCTTTACATTTATTTGGTGATCCTGAAAATTTTATTATGTAATACACAATATCCCTTTCGCATATAAATTATGAATAGAAAAACTTTTATATTTTCCCTTCGAACTCGACCCCACGCAACACTTTTCGTACATTTTTACCCTTGACGCGTCCATTTTATCTAGTATGTTTGAATGTGATATTTTACTTTTTTTCTATCTCCGTTCCGTTTAAAGAAAATTGTTTCTTATATTTTTCTCATACGTCATTGTGTTTTCTTCAAAGTGTGTGTTTTTATAAATTTTTATGAACTGTAACGTCGAGAGAACGATATATTTCGACGCTCATAAAATCGTTACGTTCACTTTTATACATTGAATAAGTCATCCCTCCATCCATCGGTTCTGCCCCACACCCTTAAAAAGAACCCGGCAGCAGCGTTCGCAACTCGACTAGGGTAGTTAAATATTGAATATGGGCCCTATCTTTATGCTGAATAATCAGGGAAAAGTTTTGACGCTGTGCGGGCAGCCACTCGACGACAAAGAAAATAAATTCACGTTGATTTGCAAAATCGGCTGCCGAGAGTAGACTTTCGGAAATTGGCTTGAGTTGGTAAAAGAAAAATACGAGTTTTTCTTGCCGTCCGAGACGACGGATAAAGGGAAAACGAGAGGAAGCTTTCATTTTCTTTTCTTTCGCTAATGTTTTCGTCGAGGGCACTTTTTTTCCCTCCCGTTTTATATACGTTCGTATAGGGATATATATATATATATATATATATATATATATATATATATATATATATTCCCCTTCATTTTATAGACTGCTCGCCTGAAGGAGAACGGGGAGTCGAGTTTGGAAGGCAGAGGAGGAAAAAAAAGGAATATATTTCGTTTCGATTCAATTCAAAAATTATACAGCGTATTTTATTCGAATCGATTTCGCGTTAAATTCGACTTTCGCGATACGTTCAGTTTTTCTTTTGACGTCAACATTTAGCGCGGAAAGCTTTTCGACTGTTTTGCGTCGATGTTAAAGAGGGTTCGTCGGTTCGTCGGTTCGTCTCTCTATCCTTGCTTGCTTTTTTTCCCCGTTTCCGTCGGTCGCTTTTTTCTTCCATATATTTCTTTTTTATTTTCTCCGGGTTTCTTTGGTATTTTCCAGTTCTTTACACGTACCGCACACAGTGTGTGTGCATTAAGCGTTTTTATCCTCCAATAATCTTATTGCCAGCGCCACATTTCGAGAGCGAGCCGACTTTTCTTTTTTACTGTTATTACTATTCTCCTCGTCCCGCACAATCGTCCATAAATCTCCGGTCTCTCGTAAAACATGTGATGTTCCTTTGAAATCCCATTTTTTCGCAGACGCCAGGGAGATATCGTCTCGTTTCTCGGTCGAACCCTCGTATTTTTCCATCTCCCATTCCACCCTCGATGAATTCTCTCATCTCCTTTTCGTATGCCGTATTTTCTCCGCACACGCGCGTATATAATACAATATTTTCGAGGGTTGTCAGGCTTATTCCGATTCTCAACTTGTTTTATTCATACTGCTGTATTATTTTATTATGAACATTTTATTACCGTGCTTGTCGCAACGAATTCTCTTCAATAATTCTCTTTGTTCGATTCGGCTCCTCTTAAAAATATCGCGATATATTTACGGATGGATGATATACCACATATACATGTATGTAAATTCACTTAATGTAATTTTTAATTTAAATAACAATATTCTCTCTAATCATAAACGAACTTGAAAATTAATTAAATATTTTCCGATTATTATTTTCTTTTTGCAAACATGAATCAAAAGTTGACTAATTTATTACTACGTATTTAGTAATTATTGTGATAAATTTAATCAGCCACAACATACTTTTTGCAAAGTTTTTTTTTATTATTATTTTGACATTTAAATATGGTAATATATTTATAATTTGTTGCCGATAAACGTTCATAATTTATCTGTTCTTGTCAACTTTTGTTGACGCATTATCTATAGCATTTTTTTTAGTTAATTAAAAATATCTTATTTTATGACACTACTTTTCATGTACTAAATGTTCGCCATTATTTAAGAGTGATTAGCCTTTCACGAAAGAAAAATTACTGATACCTGCGATATATTATATATTCGATGTAATCTAAATAGTTAACGTGTAAAAAATTGAATTATGAAAATTATCAATAAAAAATAAATCATTAGCATAAAAAAATATTTGATTTGATATGAACATTATATATAAATTAAGAAGAAAATATAACAAAAAGGGACTTTTTATAAAATATTTGAAATTCACTTATAAAATGAGGGTAAATCCAAACGCTGCATTAATTGAGAAAAATCATTGTCATCAACGACAAGATCACGTTTTCTTGCTATATATTTGTTCGAGGATTTCAATTCGTACCAATTCGCTCAAAATCAACAGACAAAGAGCAGAACAAGGGGTAGAAAAACAGTAAAAAAAGAGAAAAAAAAACATTGCGGTTCGCATTTACCTGTTTGCAATTTTCTGGAGGCGGCATCGTCATTTTTTCCCCTTTTTGCCCGGCTCCTGCTCTCCTTTTTTTTCGTCCGCTTTGGCATCCCTCCCGTTTTTCTTGCGCTTCCTTTTCTTTCGTTCTGTGAAAATTTTAATATCGGGATTTTTCCGCATCCCTTGGCGTGTTTCCCTTCGTTCGTAGACCGGGCTACGGTGTTTGTGTTTGCTTGTTAAACTTTCCGGGCGCTCGGGGTATTATGTTGTACGTAAGGCGATATCTGCCAAAGTACTCTTACAAGCTTTTCTTGTGCCGAGTGGAGCGTCGCCGCCACCGCCCAGGCTCTTTCTACTTCTCCTCGGTAATAATATCCAAACCCAGTGGAGTAGTCTTTTCTTCGCTTCCACTTTTTTTACACGTCTTTTACTCCCAACTTCGTCCTCCCAGTTTGCCCATCCACTCTCCGTCGTCCCCCTCGATACTCCCCCAGTAGCCGTCTCGGTATTCTCGAGAAGAAAACTGAAATGATTTCTCCGTAACACCTTTTGATACGTTTTGTCGAGCGTGAAAAAGAAATCATACGTGTGTACTTTCGCTCTCCTTTTTTTATTATATATATATATATATATATATATATATATATATATATATATATTTATATATATTCTTTGTCGTCTTTCCACTCTCATTTTATTTTTATTATCGTTCAGAATATTCTTTTCGAATTTAATCTGGTGTCGTATGTAAATTCAACGAGACGTGAATATTTTATACTTCACGTTCGCGCTCAAATTTGTCGATTTCATGGAGTGTTTTTGACGAATTTCAATAAAAGTTGAAATATTGATATATTTTTATGAATACAAAATTTAATTTTCATTAGTCGCTTATTTGTCTTTACATCTTCGGAAATCTTCTTTCGTTTTTATTAATAAATTTCCGTTATAAGGAAAAATTTTCTAATTTTTAAATACTTTTTTACGTTTTTTTTAAGATTATATAAATATAAACGCTGTGAGTGTAAATCTCTAATAATTATTTATTATATTATTATTTAATTATAAATAATAACTACTCATATACCGCTCAATTAACTTTCATTTTTCGTATATAATACTTTTACATTCTTCAAAAAAAAAAAATATTTCATTAACGAACACATCATTTACGATGATAGCGCTTTTTTTTCTTTATTTTAAACATTATATTTAATGCGTGTTGTATAATGTTCTCTTTTTAACCACTTATTTTGCAGTTCGTTCGGTACACGATTTTCTTTTTATTATACACTTACTTTAATGCTAACCTTGCAGTGTTAATATTTTTAAACGATCGCTTTGCAACATTGGCTGAATGTAAAAAAAAATAAAGTTATAACCGATAAAAAATATTTACGTACATAAAAGCCGCGCACGTCGGCGAGATTACGAACGTGAATAACCGTAAGTGTGTCATAACATTCTATCAGAATGCCTTTTTTATTATTGTATCAAAAAGGTCAACCCCGTTAATGCAATAAATCTTTTTTTGGCGAACGGTTGTAATTTTCAACTCGATAGCAGATTATTATTAATGGTGTAAATAACATCAATTTCTGTCGCCGATTAAATGTCGATTCGCTTTTAAAATATCGTAATCTCGCTACGATGTTTGAATTTATAATTCTATTATTGATGTATTAAACTTTATTGAATTGAAAATACAAACTCGAACTGATTCGTGTATTTTATTATTTTTGTAAAAGAAATGTGCTCGAAACTCTTTGTATTCATCGTAGTTTTATATGGACGATATGAAAAATTTAATACACTAAAAATATATTGACTCAAAAATTTCAATATATCCGCTTAAAAATGATTCGAATCAAAAAGTGAAATAAAAGTTGCGTATTATTAATGCAAAATTCTCGGTACGCCTCTGCACCCCTTTCCATTGTGAATATAATAGACATTTCGTTCTATGTTCAGTTTCTTTACGGGATTTTCATTCCTTCCCCTTTTTCATTTTCTATTTGCGTTTCGGAGTTTTTCTTTTTGAAACTTTTTCGTTTCAAATTATACGAGTCTTTGTTCTCATTTTTTCGCTTGTGTTATTTTTTTATTTGCAAGTTTTACCATGTTCAAATATTTATTAATTTATATTTGTATGATTTCTATTTGAAAAATGTTAACGAAATTAGTTAACGTATTATTATTGATTTAAAATAATACATATATCGTAATGCTTAAATAACATTTTATTAAATCTTATTTTTGTCAACGAGCATAATTATGCTACTTTATAATAGTGTTCATCTCTGGAATATACAACATATATAATAAAAATGAAAATTTTACGTAGTTTTATATTTTGGTCCGCCTTTAAACTGAGCAGATAAAATATTTTTAAATGTGTACCGTCTCGACTTTCCAAAGAATTTTAATAAAAACTTCATCATCCAGCTTGTGCAAATTGTCGACTTCCCCGCGGCAGAAAAATGAGGATAATTTCACAGTTTATATCAGAGCCGAAAGCTTCGCAGCCGTATTAGTGAGCGAAACCTCTCCTCTCACTAGTTGAAAATGCGATGGTCGAGGAAGAAGACCTTTTAAAATTCCCCGTGTTTATGCAAGTTGAACCAAGTCTTTGGTGCTTTATACCTATCACCCATCCCCTTACCGCCGTAACGGCAAATCTGCATCCGAAGGAAATTCGCTAGAGGCAAAGTTTTCCACTGAAGATGCAGACGACTCCGCCATGTAGTTGGATTACATACAAGGGAGGAGAACTTCACGTCGGTCGACCAACGATCTGTGTAAAAATTTTATTCAAACCACCCGTTTTCACCGCATATACTAGTTGATTTATATTCGTATTTATCATACTAGATCGTCTGTAAAAATAAGCAAACGAATAAGTTTCGAAAATAACTTTTCTCCCCCTAATATACATCTATTTTCCGGCGGGAAACGCTAGCGAAGAAAAAAAAATGAGGAAGGACGAAAATGCACGCGATGGTTTGCAACGTCTGAAACCGAAGTAACCAAGTACAGTTCAACTCGCTACTATTTTGCAAACATTCGTTAAGTTGCCCGCTTATCTACTTACATTACTCGTGTAATTTAATTGAATTGTAAACTTTTAATGCACTCTCGAAAGATTTATCCGCGTTCCGCTTTTATAATAATTCGCTACACTTTGTTCTATTTAAGTATTGTGTGCTCCAAAGTTACTCAGACATTTTCATTTATTACCGTATTTAGTCAAAAATTTCCCTCATAACTAAAGATTAATATTAACAATTTAAACTATCAATTACGTAACAATTATCATGTCTCAACACAAAATTAGATTTATCGATTGCAAAGTTCGATGTTAGTATTTATTTTTAACTTTTTCAGAAACTTGCAGTTAGATACTGGTTATACTATTGCACTAACCAAGTTATATATATATATATATATATATATATATATATATATTTATTTTCTATATTTATATTGTAAATTCTTGGCTTATGAGTGACATCTCTTAATAATTTATGGTCAGATATAAATTGAAAAAAACATATTGGCAGTCATAAAAATTACAGTCACATAGTTAAAGATATCTCTTGCGTACTCATTTATACTATTTTGAGAAACACTGTTGTGTAAAACTTGTATAAACGCTTAATGGGCAACTTAGAAATTCTTTAAGACGTTTTGAACAAAATTGCAAATTAATTCTCTCGGAACGCGGCGTTTAATTACGCTAATAGGCATAAATTTATTTATTTTATTAGCGAAAAATGCGATAAATATATTTTTCGCATAATTTTACGAGGAAACGGATATTTTAATTTGCATATACACGTCTTGAAATACCCGTTTATTATCTACGTCTTGCGAGTGTATGTGCACCATCCAGTACGCTAATTGCGACTGCGCTACGATAAAGTGGGCAAACTTGGTTCATAATTTACCGCTAAAAGATTGCAACCGCGGCGCAGAACATCTCTATATAATGTTTAAACGTGTTTTTAAATAGCCTCATTACGAGACATGCAAATCGTCAAAACCCACAGCGAAAAGCAAACAGTAATCAACTTCACCGAAGCGAATGAAGAAAAAAAAAGACGAGCACAAAAATTCAAAAGAAGCGAAAAGCAAAAGGGGTACGAAAAAGGAAAAAGTGGAAGAAAAAAAGGGTAAAACGGGGGAAATCTTAAAGGGTGAATAAAGGCATGCACTCGGTGTATATTTCTAAGAATTCCCGCATGAAAAAAAGTCACGGAAGTTTTTCAATTCCAGTTCTCTTTCCTTCTATTTTTTGCTACCCTCCCCTTAAAGCTTGTATTTGTCGTGCTTTTATGGCGACGTCGAGCGCCTTCACATTTACGGTCTTGTCGGGACCAAACTGACATATTGCGTGAGTCTTCCCTATCTGGTTCTTTCGTTTTTTTCCCTTTCCTTCCCTTCCTTCCGACAGAATTTTTTCTACGTACGCTCGTATATTTTACTATTGCTTTTTTGTTTTAATTTATTGCCCCATGGCCGTCACACACGGGACGGGGTCGTTACAACCCAGGATTGTTTATGGGGGATTTCGGCTTTTCGATCTTTATTTTGTGTGTTCGATCTCGTTAAAGCGCCGAAACGACCTCCGATACCTAATCGTGCCGAAATTGCTCCGGTAATAAAATATTTATACGGCGGTCTGTAATTTTATTCAGTTATACCGCGTATACGCGATTTAAATAATGTGCGCCGACCGGCGGCCGACGAAGAGAAACGGGATTGCGTGATCGCATGCGAACCCACTGAAAAGCGGTTAACGTCAAAAGACTTTAGTCACATTTCTTCCGAGTTATTTTATTTCACTATTGTGCCCCCCTATCGTTTTATTTCCACTATTACAATGGCGACGTTCACTCGTGTTTTTGCCCCCCCATCGCTATTTTTTCCACATACTATATTCAATAACCGTATCGTTATACTATTTTTTATATAATTTTATTCAGTTAAAATATTTCGTTTTTGAGGAGGACTGATGCAAAAAAGCAATAGTACTTCTCTAAAATTTTCTAATTTTTAATTATCTAACAAGATTCATTATATTTAAAACGCGTTTTATTACAGTAATAGCTACCGTGTAGTTCGTTCTAAAATTACAACTTTTCTTAGTAATAAAATTAATTAACGTTACTACACTCCTTTTGAGTATAAACTTCTTTTAGTTTTCAAGGTTCTGATTTATGAGAACTTCACTTTGTTATCGTTAAAATAATTTTAATCAATATTTCATCAAACAGTAACTAGAATTACTTTTTTATAATGATAAAAATCATATGTGTAAACTTTTATAATAATAAAAGAATATATGTCTATATATAAATGATATTTTTAAAAAAAGATGTATATTCGTAGAAATACTTTCTGCTAAAATTGTATTATAACGTTATTATATTGAGGTCAACACAGTCGTTGCTATTTGTTACGTAAACCTTCCTTTTCGCTTTTCGAATTCATTACTGTCGTTAAAAGTGTGCGGCGAAAGGTTTATCTTCTTAAATTCAACGCCGGTATAAAACGGGCAAAATGCGCGATACTAAAGTAATTTTATCGCCTTTTTGAACGCCACTTTTTAACCCCTTTTTTTCAGACACCGACCTCCCCTACATCGGCGACATGTCTCCATTTTAATGCACAGTTCGAGTTCATATTTGCAAATGCGAATCGTGCAGAATTTTTCAGACCGTTTCGTTCTCTACCGCTTTTTTATTTTTTCACTCCCTCCGACCGCCCCCACGGTGGTTGTAATATTTTTTTATTGGTCGTTAAGCGAATATCGCGCCATTTTTATAACGGTATAACGACATTTTCGTTACACGGCGCCATTTAACAGCTGCTCCATTAAAGCGTAGAATGGCTTGCCGGCGCTGTGATAATTTCACCCTTAAAAATAAATATATTAATAAGTGCGAGCACGCGCACACGTTTTCTTATAACCGTATTATAAGAGTGAAGGGGGGGTGTGTTGCTTTTAAAAATTTATACGGCGATATATCATATTGTATGTGCGCGCCGACTCGACAATTTGCGCAGTGGAGCGTTAAAAAAAATTTGCAAGATTGATAATAATAAAAAAGAAACAAAACGCTTTGTTGAAAAATTAATGGATTAATTATGTAAAAGAAAAAATATTGGTGTATAAAAATGAATTTTATCGTAATACAATAATACAACGTGACCGCTTTGTCGAAGGGGTCAGCGTTCCCGATTTAAATTTCCTTGTTTATTATATTTTCAACATAAACAATTAAATGATAAACTTTGACAGGAAAATATATTACATCGAGTGAACGACTTTCTCGGCTATTTCCTTCAAATATTATTTATCGCATAATATTTGCTGAAGGTGCTGACGTCATTTTCGAGAAAGATTTATTAATTTAATTGTCGTGTAATTATCGGTTAGTTGCACGGTTACATCATGCTGGTCTTTATTAAATTTTCGACAAATAGAAACTCCTCGCACGGTCATCTTTCTTTATCGCTTGTTTTATTTTAAATCCAATTCAATTATCTGATTCCATCTAATTTCCAATATAGTAATACAACATGAAATTTCCCTTGTGACGTAAATGACTATTAATTATTGATATTTTACGTATTCACAATTTCCCGTTTGTTATCATCATTTAACACATCGAGATCAAAGTTCTATTTAATTTTCTGCATTCGCGTATATTTTTGTTTGACGCGGCCTTAATCCAAAAAAGAAATTTCATGTTTATTATTGATTTTCAACAAGAGAAAAAAACGTGTTTGCGGACATGTCATGTTTATTTTTTTTCTATACACACACACACACATATATATATATATATATATATATATATATATATATATATATATATATATATATATATATATATAGATTCATCCGAATGCAATTTATTGATTTATGCCACATCACACGCTCCTTATCCAAACAGTCTCACGTTTTACACAAGTTTTTTTTTTCATAAAAACCGAACTCGTATACAACTTCAATTGATTCCGATTTTTTGCTTTTATACACCTGTATATCGATGTGCACATATTTGTCGGGTAAATATTGTTGTTATTATTATTTATAGACATGTTACGTATTTCGACGTCGGATCTTTGATCGTTGATTTTCAAGGGGGTGATTTTTCACGCAACCTTTCATTTAACGCGATTCGTTCTCCGTACTCTGTGACCTTTTTTTATTTCGAGTGTATATTAATTAAAACTGTCACGTACATTGCCGGATCGTGATGCAAAAGTATGTTCTGTTTCATTTTTATTTTATTTTATTTTATTTCGTGTATAACACGCGAATGTACGGTAAAATTGGCAACGTTTACTTCTATAGAATTATTCCATGTTTTTCCCATTTTAATGTATTTTTATTTTATTTAAGCCAGTTGAGTCGCTAAGCGTGTTTAAATTTTCTCACATTTTGGTTTATATTTTCAAAAAACGGCAAAATTTATACTTACATCCGTGTTTATATTCTCAAAATAAAGCTGAGAAGAAATATATGTCATGCAACAAAAATTATTTACCCAAATATATTTTTTTTTTATTATTATAGTTGAAATAAAAATATTCAATTCTATAAAAATCATATATTTAAATAACGTTGCTACTACTACATTTTGATATAACAGTTTAGCTAGAAAAATTTTATAGGTTATTGTTGATTTTTTATAAATTGAAGAACATATTTATGATAATATTATTTTACAATTTAGTAATTTATGTATGAGATAATATATATAAGCACATGACATTTTATAATAAAAAATCCAACTCGCTCTATTAAATACGCATATTTACGTATATGTTTATTATAACACAATTATTTTCCTTTCTATTTTTATGCATAGCTTTATTATTGCGAAGTTGTTCTTTTGTATGTCCTCTTTTTTTTTCTTCGTAGTGTAGTATTAAGTCTGTTATTTATTGCTTAGAGTCAAGACATTATACGTTTAATTAATGGTTTACGATGTTTAAATGCGATATAACGAATACATTATGGCTTACGACACGATATCGCAATTAGATTTAATTTGTATTAATTTTACACGCAATACTATTGTTTGTATAATGGTAATAAAATTATTCATCTATTTGTATCAATTAATAATTTATAAATATTTTAATTATCACGCGGTGAAAATTATTCGAAATATCTCTAATTTTATATTAATATTGATCGTTTAATTCATTTTTTATTATCATATATTAAATTTGATTAATGGACTGTATATCAAAACAAAAAAATTATAGTATAATAAAAATATCAGCTTAATAAATTGCAACTTTGAACGTATCCATCTTAAACAGCTAAATAAAAACTTTTATTGTGGAAAAAGCATCTGGAAATTGTTTTTAACCTATAACATATATACATGTGTGTGCGCGTGTATGTGTATGCGTATTCAATTTATCTATACGATTATCGATAACTGCTGTCGCTAATAGATTGATTTAATAGCTCTTATTCCGTACTAATAATTAATTCACCGTTGCGATTTATTTGACACGTTAATATTTAATAGAAAGTTTTCGAGCAATCGCCGATAAAATCTATATAACTCGTTCTACGTACACACACAAACACACATACACTTCGAAACAACGTGTAGAGTAAAAAATAATAATAAAAATAAAATAAAAGCACCAGTGTTCGAACCTAAGAAAAAAAATCACATAAACGCCACATACACACCAACGGAATTGCATTAATAAACGTAATCGGATCTAAATGATTTACGATCGTGAGCCGTGGCTTAAAATTTATCGCACCTCCTTAAAAAAATCTCGCTTCTACATATTTATTATTTGCTCACTTATCGACATTCGTATGCGAAACGAGCGATTATTATTATACTTTCAAATGCAAACATGAATAACGATGTTGTAAATAATTAAATGTTAAATCGTCGGCAATAGACGCCATTGCGGTGTTCGAGCACATTTTCTATATACATTTCATTGTTATTATTCGACGCTGTTATGAATCGGAATGGATCTAATTTATGTAATTTGATACGCTACAGTATCAATAACGTTTTTATATGATAATTAACGTATGTAGTGTACATACATTCATTTTTTATTTTTTAATTACGATGCTTCTTATCTCCGTATAAAAAATAAATAAATACTCGTATTCATGAGCTTGTATTACACGTGGCTACTACGAAATATTTCCAGTAACAATGGTTATGCTATTTTGCAACGCGAATACGTTTTTATCTCGCTCACGGCATCTTTGACGTTTATGAAAAATTATCTTTTTTTTTCATAATATTCTCTGGTTGCATCCGTATAGAATCAGTAGCGTTACTGGAAAACACAAAAATAATGGTTTTATTTTATTTTACAATGTTTTTTTGAATTCAAAACTATTTTAGTATCGATTAGATTTTTTATCTATATAAATTGATTCTTAAATACGTGTATCAAAAAAAAATATTAATACATTGTTAAATATAAATTAAATTCTTACCGATAGTTATTACAAAATATCATTATTACTCATTCGGAGGCAGTCCTATTTATCTTTAAACTATCACAATCTATTAATTTATCATATTATACATATCCAGAATATTTAATAAACGACAATTTATTGAAACAAACCAATATATTAAAATACGATTCCTAGCGACGGCACTGAATTAGATTGTCTTTTTTTTTGACGTTTGTTTCCTCGCACAGAGAAAGATTGCTCATATTATATGTTTTATCGCATATATCGTATATGCCGTGTATACTGCGAAGCCGACGGCAATGAAAATAATTAAAGCGATAAAAATCTGTTTCAAAAACCTGTTCGTACGTAATTTATTTCACGTTAGTTAATTTGAATTAATTAGCATTCAATTTTCCCGTTCGCACGGCGGTGGTGGTAACATTTTGACGCTCGTTTAATTTATTTGTAGGCCGAACGAGCCATAAAGCCGGGTTGCACAACGCAACGACGTATATATAATATGTACGTTTTTTTATTTTTTTTAATTGATACATATATACGTATATATTATATGTACGTTGTGTTATTATTGCTATTATCGAGCGACAAAATATATACGTTTTTATATGAGTACGCGAACTGAACGACTGCGATCGCTATCGAGGCTTTATAAACGCAAGCGCGCGTGTTGTTCGCATTTTTTGTCCAATTTTTTCGCTTTGTTTTTACCATTTACAATTTATTGAATTTAACATAAATAACGGTCAACTAACAAATTGACACTATTTTAAATCCCTCGTCCCGTGCAGTGACCGTCGTCGTTTATACAAGCGCCATCCCCTTTTCGTTCGTTTTTCCGCTATCCATTTATTACTGTGACAGCTTTTCCCTGCAATTAACCCTTTCGATGCGGTCAACGTGTTAACATTGACGAATTTTCGAACGCTTCTCGAATACATTAATATTATTTGTGGTTTTACATCCTACCCATTAACAACCAAAATATCGTAAAACTCTTTTTATTTAAATTTATACGAAAATCTATTTATGTTAAAAATAAAATTAATTTCATAACTATATATAAAACATTATTTAGTTTAACATAACGTAAAATTAATATTACTAATATGAAATTACAAATCACAGTGTTATAAACACGTGTCATATGGATAAATCAATGTTGTAATGTTTAACTTTGAATGTTACCTAAATATATTTAATACACAAGTATAATACATTTACTTTATATTCCATAAAACGTTCATCATAATTTACACATTTAAGTTTTATTATCCATTTTTATCTATATTGAAAATATTCTATAACATATATAAAATATTTTATTATATATAATAGAGCGAAATCATCATTTTATTATTATACAATCTTATCTGTTAAAAGCATTATTTATATCGATCATTTATAACATGCCATAATTCAATTGCACAATTTTCGTTTCGCTCAAATAATATTTTAAACGGGCCCGCTCGAAAAACACGAGTAGTTTTTCGCATCCGTTTATTGAACACTTCATAATCAAACATCGACGAATGCGAGAGAAAAAAAAAATCGATTCATATATAATGTACGACCGGTGGGCGATCCACGAGAAAAAAAAATGCTGTTTGCATAATATACAAATATAAGATATCAAATTCGAGTCTTCGAAAACAGTCGGCAACCTTTTTTTTAAGCATCTTGTAAGCGGTAGTCACGCTATCGAGTGTGTTATTATATTGCGCATATAAAAGGTGGAAAAAAATGGTTATTGGAAAAAGTATTTGCAATTTTTTATAATAAGTTCACACATACAGTGCGACCTCACATTTCATCAAAATTTTATATATATTTTTTACTATAATTTTTTTTAAATTATATATATGTATATATATATATAATTAAATAATTGAAATGTTTATTTTATTTACACTATCTCTATATATTTTAATTAGTTTCGTCAAATCATAAATAATAATTTGTAATGTGTTTATTATGACTCGGGCGGTTGAGTAGTTAGGAATAATACAGTTAGAAATTTTTATCTTTTTTTTATATTCTAAAATAAAATTTTAATAATTTAATCGCATTAAACGTGGTATCACTGCACTTATAATTTAGCTTGTTTTTTTATTTTTATTATTATTATTATTTTTAATTTAGAATGCCGACAAGTAAAAATCGAGTTATATAGGAAAAAAAATAGACGTATAACATATATGAAAAAAAAATAAACGACGTCCGCTTATAAATGGAGAATTTAATCATTCGCCGTGGTTACATCAGACGTAAATTAATGCTAATCGTGATTCATTATGCGTCCAGTTTGAGATATTATAATTGTTAATATAATTGCAACGGCGATGTGATAATTATGTTATTCTTGTAACGATTCGTTCAACATTTTATTAACACACTTTTCTATGCGGACCCCGCCGACTTCGTTCCATTTGTATTAATTTATCGACGACGTGTAATAATATATTCATATATATATGGTATATATATATATATATATATATATATATATATATATATATATATTGCTTCGTTGTCGATTTAGAAATTAAATTTTTATATAAACACTATTATTATTATTATTATTTTATATTTTTCTTTCTATATAACGTCGTCTTTGTTTTATTTTATTATTATTATGTATAATCGTTTGCGTCATTCCATGTTATTTATATATTTTTATACATTTTTTTTTGTATAGTGTGTTTGTGTGTTTGTATTTATTAATTCCAATACATTTTCATTTTCTTTAATACGTTTCAGCGGCTTCTTTTCTTCGTGTTGAAATAATTTGTGAAATGTCAAAAGTCGGAAAACATTATTTTCATTTTTATATACGGTCGGTTACGTTCGTCTTTTTTTTATTATACTTCGAATTTAAACGATCAAAATATTTCATAGCCCCCAATTTATTCTGCGTCGTAATTATTCGAATTTTTATTTACGACGACGTTTACCGTTTCTTTTTTTACGTTTTATACATATTTCTTTTTATTTATTAGGCACTATGATACGTTTTTTTATTGATCGGTTTCACTTTAATTAAAGTATATAAGCGATGTGACTATTGAGTGAAGTGATTGATTTTATTATAAAAACACTAATGACGCTATCTTGTTGCGGTCGACGAAATCACTTAAAACGGATGACTGAACTATAATAATTCCTAATACTATTCGACTGATTTAATTTAAGTATTTATAGATTTATTACAATTAGCGAGTTCTTTAAACAATAATTCTTTTTTAAATCGATACTGTTGATAAATTAAAATAATTTTACATAGCCATGTTAATTTAACTTATGTTGATTAAATTAAAAGAATTATAAATTAATAATAGTTTTTTTATCTCTTTCAGGGATCTGATGGTGGTGGTTCGGTGGTGTTTGCACCAACCGGCGGCGGTGAGTTTCCGCGAGGTGGTAATGCGTTGTCAGGAGGAGCAGCCGGTCCAGGAACGGGAGGTCCCGTTGGTGGAGGAGCCAGTCCGGCGCCTAACCCTCTCCCGCAACCTGCACCTTCACCTGCGCCCGCAGCCCTGCCACCACCCCCATACACCACCTCCTCCATGCAGGTAATTATAACATGTGTTACATTTGTTACTTTAACGGAATCATATCCGACATCCCTCAGGATATAATTGAAAACCATATTATACTTCGGAACTGATGTCCAAATATCAAATCAATCTTTTCAATATTAGTTCGTTATTTTATCACACTCACACGTGTATTATTTTACTGTGAAATTGTTATTTTGTATTATGATTTAAATAATTAAAAAAAAACATAAATTTCGATTATCAATTTTTTTTTAATTGTTATCTATTAACAATTTCATTATATAAATTTGAACATAAATATACATATTTATTTAAATAGATACAATTTATTATGGAATTAATCGTGGGAACGGCATTATTCATAAAATTTCTCAATTGCCGCCGTCTCCGCTTGCTTGCTTAGCTTTATAATATCGCCGATTTTAATTGTTAACGATCGACGAGTTAATTGCACGCGGTGGCTCGAGACACTTTTCCTCCGCCTAATTTTACATTAGTGCCCATATATTAATAACAACATCGCCATCGTCGTCATTGTTTGTTTTTGTTTATTCTTCATTACTGTCACTTCATGTCAAAAGCGAACCCGCCGACAGCTACAAATCGCCGTTAAATGATCCGTGAGCACGCGTCACGCTAACAACTTATGTGCGATAATTCGTAACGCACGTTCCTTTATTCTTTTCGTTTTTCATTGTATTTTTTTTTCCGTCGTTCTGTTTTGATTTATTATGGTCTTTTTACAAATACCTCAAAAGGTCGTTTTTATTGTTTTGACAAGTGTCTTATCCCAAATTTATCTAAATCTATTCACTGTTCCTAAATTTGATATATGTGACATGACTCCTGTGATTTTGTAGATTATATTATTTAAAAGAAATAGAAATCATAATTATTTATAATTGAATAATAATTTATATTTTAATGATCCATTTTACTAAGCCACAAAATAATTTTCGTTCTTTTTTTTTATTAGATTCCCTAAACTAACAATTCACTTAAATTAAAAATAAATAATAATTTCTATAATTTTAAATTTTATCTATAAATATTTATTTTTCTTATATGTAATTATTTATTTGATATGTAATAATAATAAAACGATTTTTATAATGTAGAATCATTAATTTAATTACTCAATTCATAATATTTTAAATAAAATTAATGAAGAAGGGATATATTATCAAATCAATTTTTGTATAAAGGAAAAGCGTTTCCGTTTTAAGAACGCTTATTTGAACAAATTGGCTCATAAAAAGCCAATAAATACCTCCAATTGACACTGACGATTGCCCAAGAAATACCAATTAAAAAATCTCTTATTACCCACATTCATGACTACTAGAAATGTTCATATTTTCTAATTAATTAAAATATCATTTTGCAACTCGTAATTATTATTTTAATCGATTGAAATTTTACCATGCGTAATAAATAAATTTATATATCTATAGAATTCTCAAATCGAACAAAATTGATCACTACCGTGTTTGCTCCCCAAAATAACGTCGTCGCTTTGAAATACAACAAGTTTACGCAATTTTCTCAACGAAAATGCAATTCGTCTCAATAACACTCATTAGTGCCAAATTAACGATAATTTTTTACACGTTACACGCCATACGTAATAAAATGAGACGTGATTTTCGTTGCTGTAATTTTTTCTTCTTGTAATACATACACATTTTCCACACATTCTCGATGTGTGTATTTATGACTCGTTTTGTTTGCACATACACTTAATGCGTTTTTTATTACTCTTAATTATAATCGTAAAATAATATTGTGGAAATGCTAAAAGTTAATCGCGGCTCATTTTTATTGTATTAATAGTTAAACACGTTAATGCCCATTTATTATTATTTCGCGTTGCAAAGTTTTCTCGGTATTAAATTGCCGTTGTGATATATATATATATATATATATATATATATATATATATATATATATATATATATATATATATAATGATTTTTTTTCATTTATTATTATTTTTACTATTACGTGCCATACATGTGCGCGTTTGACCGCACTTATTAAATCGTTTGCAATTATCCACTTATTTATGACATTCAACAAAAACTCGATCGATTTGTACCGCATGTTGCACAGAACGAAATAACAAAACCGCAATTTGTACAAACGTGTAGCTCGTTATATATAAATTTATGAAGTTTGCCCCGCAAAGCGCACGCATATTAAATATGCACGCGTTATTCGCATTTGACCGATTTGAAAACCATCGCAGTGCAACCGTTTTTCTTTTTATTTTTATATATTTCCATTTTTTATATATTGTCGGCGTTCTCTCTTTTATTATCGGACGCTTTTTCGATCATTTACCGTGACGCACGAAATTTTCTAGTTTGTTGTGCAATGTAATTTGACACTTTGGGATCGAATGAATTCGAGTTTTCTATGATAGTTGACATCGTTACGAGTGCGCACATCCTATTATGAATGTTTTCTTATGTTTGATCCTCCATTAAGTCGAGTATGTATGAACATTTCACGTTCGACTTGACATAGATGCATTTAATGCCGTATGCCACATGCAACTAAGTACATCTAACAATCTAGAGACTAAATCTGAAAATCGCAATTCCTTTATATCAACACTATTTCAACTTTACAACTTTCGATAGGTCACGTTGCCATATTGTTCGGTGGTACGTAAGACGTTTATTGCCAACTTTTCACTTTTAAGTTGTATTTGACACCAACTTTAACTGCAGCTAACTTTATACACGATTTTATCAGAATATTACCTATACACTGACGCAAATAAATCGACATGTCTGAACTTTTTTCACGGTTACAATGTTAACGTCAAATCTCGTTTATAAAGAATAGGCAATTCATATGCAAATGATTTCTTGCGTCTATTTTTATCCACAATTGACCAAAGATTCTTAATTTAAATTTTCAAGAAAAAAAAACAAATAAAAATAACCAAATAGACTATTGACCACTTAAAAACCTCTGTTTTTATATACCAAAATATGATAATGTAGCAATTATAATTTACAAATTAAAATTATACTTTTCTATCAACCATAATACATTTGAAACGACGAATAAATCTAGTATTTTATCGTCCGAATAAATATAAAAAAAATCTTCATCTCGAAATCCGCCACCCTTAACATACATATTTATGCATAATAAATGTCCACATCAGATAAATAAAACGTTCGGTTCATCCATTAAAATTTTTTAAAATGTCCATTAGGCAACGCGTTTGAATTTTTATTTCGCATTTTCATTTTTTTTCTGTTAAGTTATTAAATTAAAATATATTGCGATACACGTCTGTAATTTTATGGTTTATTATGTAGATGAATGAAAATTTAATAGCCTGAATTGATAGCGTGCATAATAGCATAATTTTATAGCCGCCTACAAAGTTGTTCATTATGCTTCGGTACAGTAGTGTGCGTTTATATGCACATATACTATATTATTCGA
This sequence comes from Leptonema lineaticorne, assembly GCA_024500535.1. Classification (NCBI taxonomy): domain Eukaryota; kingdom Metazoa; phylum Arthropoda; class Insecta; order Trichoptera; family Hydropsychidae; genus Leptonema; species Leptonema lineaticorne. The sequence continues at coordinate 1,856,015 of JANIJI010000061.1, forward strand.
TTTAATATATGCGAACTGTAATGCATTATTATTTTATTATATGCTGTTAGTCTTGCCTGAATTTCCCATATTTAAAGAAATTAATCCTTCGCGACGGTATAATTTCAATATTTAATTATTCATTAAAATTACTAATTTACACGTTACGATTTGTCGTTAAGCCGCGTTTTATTTGTTTTTTAGTATGATAATTAATTCGAAATTAATTTTTAATGTCTTCGTGTATATATATACGTGCATTAATGATTCTCAACAGGTGTTCTGCGAGTCTGCTGGATAAAAATTATTTTCAGTTTCCAATTTTATTACGTATATTTTAAATATTATTTACAGATGACAAATTCATTTAATAGGCAATTGCGAATATTTTATAGAAGGAAGTTGAAAAAATTAGATACTTTATTATTATGTTTTTCTACCGCATTACAATATTTTGTAATCAAAATATATGAAAATATACAAATGATTTCACAATGATTCAAATCTGCTCCATATTTTTAAGACTACAAAATCACGACGTTTAATACACATATTTTAAATTGAATAATAATGATTTTTAACGTTAATTAAAATTCCAAGAATCATTGATATGCACGTTTTACTTGGAAAAATCGTTTAAATGGAAATTATATCAATCGTAATAATTTACCGAGAAAAAAAACATTTTTTATTATATATTCAGAATTTAATGCGGCGTGAAGCTTTTTGGCGTTCCGATGAATATTTTGTCTCGCATGACATTTAGTCTGTAAATATTCGGAGATAATGTGTTTTGTGAGAGTTTTTTTTTTCTTCTTCATTCTACCTCCGCTCTATGAATAATGTTCTTGAACAAAAGAAAAGAAGAAAAAAGCTCTGGGTGAAAAGCATTAATGAAACGGAAAAGAAACATGAAAGAGTGGGCACGCAGTACTCCTGGCCAGAGCCACCCCCCGGCCCCACCCCTTCTGACTTGATTTATCGCAACTTCCAAGTTGTTCTGTATTTACAAATGTATTAAATTTATCGCGGGCAATAAATTTGCGCCGGGTGAAACGAATTTTATTGCCGCTTTTCCGTGCTATGCGCCCATTTTTCCGTCGCTCGTGCTCCTTTTTTTTAAGCGCGCGCGTGTCGACTTGTCACCCCGAAAATTCGCAGTCCGTTTTCCAAATATTTAGCGGACAATTGCCCTACTATACGACGCACGAATCGTTAATTTGTTATACGGTATCTTGAAACAGTTCTCGGACTATATCGGATATCCTGAGCTGGATTAAGTCGGATTTAAATTGTGTATTCGTTAATTTTGTTGCTTCATTATCGTTGTGAGATACTTTTTCGGAAGCGCTTTTTCACCTTACCAACTCGGTTTTAACAATATACTGATAGAAAAAAAAAAGAATCGAAATAAAAAGGGAATTCAAAGCATAAAACATGAATTAATAGATATAAAATATTCGTATAATTGTCTCAATTATATGTTATCCGACAATCGCAAAACAAAATGTTTGTTTTGTATGTATCGGCCTTTTTCAATAGGAATTTTGCAGCTAGCAATTCCCGAACGTTTCTATTTTGCTCTGTGTTTGTTTTGAAATATTAGGTGAGTTTACGATGACGCATTGTTTTGCAGTTAGCGGTTCGAATTGCGTTCTTTCTGAGCTTACGATGCCACATAGCGTTCGTTCAGCACTCGTAAAGTCATCTTTACACGCTGCAAGTCATGGTTATGTGCCGTTTTACACACAAACATTATGATTTACTATAAAAGTATTATAGCAACGTTAACACCGTTAAACATTACTGCTCGGCTTTATGGCGTTTTCTCTCTATTTTTACGACAGAGATCGTTCAGCAGTTTCATCTTTATTTTGTTTTATCTTGAAATTAATCACATCGTACGATCGTATTCGTGTTATATATAAATTTATACATTTACTAAAAAATATATTTCGGTTTTATTTTCAGATATCTAATGGTCCAGTAACAACGCACATAACGCCGCTTTCAAACCACGTGCCTCACAACCATTTGCCGCAGCCTAGGCCGGCAACCGCAAAGACTCAAAATACTCCCCCTGTGACTAAAATGTCACCGTTACAGACTAGTAAACCAATAAGTAGTAATAGCCTTAGTAATAGTAATACGGCAAGTCCTGTGGAAGCAAGTCCGGCTGCGGGTCATCCAGCGCTCGGCGGCTACCATCCCGGATTGGCGGCTGGTTATCCTCATCATTTACCTCCTCCACATGACTATCGTCATGCTGCCCATGCTGCTTTACACAAGCAGTCTCCCGTTCATCCCGCTCATCATCCCCACCACCACCCGCTTCATATGACACCTACGAGTAATCATAATCCAGCAAATCATAATCCTCATATACTTTCATCACAAAACCATAATCCTCACCCACCTAGTATACCAAATCACAATCCCCATACTTCACCTTTACCAAATCACACATCACATCCACAAACATTACCTCCACATTCCCAACATTCGTCAAATTTATCGACGCATTCATCACATTCAACTTTACCAAATCATAATCAACATTCAAATATTTCGAATCATAGTCAACATCCTCATACACAACACTCTAATGTTCAATCACATAGTCAACATTCAACGAATATCTCAAATCACAGCCAACATCCATCTAATTTAAGTCAACATCCCACAAACCTTACTAATCATAACCCGCATTCTCAAAATTTACCTAATCATAGTCAACATCAGCCGCCTTTATCAAATCATAGTCAACATCCTCCAAATAATATACCAAGTCAATATTCAACGCATCCTCCTACGTCTAATCAAACGCAAGGTGTTGCAAGTATATCGGTTCCTACAGAAAGCGGTCGCGCCGGCAGTCCTGCGGTGGGCGCTGCGCCTCCTCATGGACCACCGCACGCTCCTGCGCCACCTGCTGCATATCCGCCTGGTTACCCGACGCTTTATGCTCCATATGCACCTACTATGCATCATTCGCCTTATGTTCCTAGTACTGCATCACCAAGTGCAGCATCACCTAGGAATGCAGATGCTAACGTAATTATTTTCATAATATTTATATATTATATATAATTACTATTTCTAATTGAAATATTTTTAATGTTACAGCAGAGAACCAATTTATCTTCACCACTAGTCGCTCCTAAAAGCGTAAGAGCACAAACTCCCGGATCGGGACCCCCAGCTCCTACCGCTTCTCCAAGAGGACATAGTCCTACAAGAGAAAGAGATAGTTATGGGTATGTAATATTATTTTTAGTTTAGTTTTTTTGTTAGTATACATTTTTACAAATTAAATGAATTATTTTTTTTTCATATTTTTAGGAGCAATGTTAGTAGTCTTTCCAGAGCTAGTGTGAGTACACCTGTATCTGGAACAGGACCTTCACCAGTACTACCTTCGACTATACCTTCAGCAGTTTCAGCGCCACTAGCGCCAAGTCTGACAACCAATTTAACGTCAAGTCTGGCACCTAGTATAGGATCTAACTTAACACCAAATATGGCGCCTAGTTTAGCTCCAAGTTTAGCACCTAGTCTAGCACCGTTGGCGCCTACATTGGCGTCTAGCATACCTCCAAGTATAGCACCAAGTATACAAAGTATACCGTCAAGTATACCTCCCAGTATACCACCCAGTATACCGCCCATACCACCTAGTATACCCTCAAGTATACCTCCAAATATACCTCCAAGTATTCCTCCTAGTATACCACCAAGTGTTTCAACAAGCATATCACAGACAGTGTCGCAACAAAGCCACGCTCCTACGACGACGCCTGTAACTCCTACTGCAGCACCGGCTCCTAAAGCACCAACGCAGCAATGGGGTCTCAGGTAGTAATATATTTCTATCAATTAAATACATCAATTATAATTAAAATAGCATATATTTTATAAATTAATTTATTAATTTCAGTCCTTCAAGTATTAATGCGCCACCAGTATCTACGTCTGTTGGATCAAGAACAAGTACTGGAACTGGTTCATTTGTTGCACCTACAGCTGCACCACCGTTGTTTGCTACGCCTCTTCCACCTCCTGCTGCTCCAACGGCAGCAGCACCACTGCCTAATCCTCATCCGTTTTCAGCAGAATCGCTCTTTCAATCAAGTAATTTCAAATACACCTCCTTTTATTTCTATTATAATGAATACTTAATAATAATATATCTAATAAAAATTTTAGGTCCGTCTGCTGATTTGTTACGTCGTGAATTAGACAGTAGATTTTTAGCATCATCTGGAGGTGCTCCTGTTGCAGCCGCTGCGAGTGCTGTAGCCCCACCACCTCCTGCATTTGCATTAAGAACTGAAATGCATCACCATCAACATCAACATACACATGTACATCAACACCAATTGCCACCACCTCATTCGGCGCCTCCGCCACATCCACATCCACATCCTCACCCTCATCATCAACAATTATTTGCTCCACCACCACCGCCTTTGGTAAGTAATGCCGATTTTATAATTATTGTATTTTAGAATTTATTTATTTCCATATTTTGATATATGATAAAATTAAGGAAAGTTGGAAGAATTTCAATTCATTGATTTTTTTAAATAGTAATAGTAATAGTAGAATTTTAAAAATTTTATAAAATATTTTTCTATTTTACATCTTCAGTTTAAAGACATCACCAAGATGGACTCACTTTATCGGCAGGGTCTTGGATTAGCATATCCAGGGTACAGTCCTGGACTTCTTCATCCCGGACTTGGTGGACCGACGCCTTTCGTTCCTCCCAGCGCTCTTCCTACCTTCACACCCAAAGTAATTAATGATATTGATAAATGAATATTTAAATAATAAATATAACATTTAGAAAATTCTTTAGATTTTTTTAAATATCTATTTAACTATATATATATATATATATATATATATATATATATATATATATATATATATATATATATATATATATTTATATTCTTGTTCAAATTTTGTTTAATTTGCATGTGATTAATTTTATGATTTTTAAGCGCAAAAGAATTTATATTTTAATATTTTTAAATTATACTAAAATTATTACTCAATATTTATAATATATATCGCTTTATTTTATTTTTACTGACTTTTTATTATCTTTATAAACATTCTATTATTAATTAAGAGATGTTTTTGCTTATTTTGTTTGATTTTCTGTTTTAACCCCGGGGTATTATTTTTGTGGTTCTTCACAGCAGGCGTTACTACAACCGGAACCAACTAACAAGATCCCCCGGCCTGCTCAAGTGGTATGTTACATTGGTCACAATTGCATAAATATTTATTGCACCTTAAGTAATTTATATTTTGTAAATAACTGTATAGTATATCATCATCAATACATAGGATGAAATAATGCATTCTTTTGTGGTTCTGTATAAAAACAGTGACCAATGTTGTGTAACCGCTATCTGTTTTTTGTTTTGAAAAAATAATGTGGTTATTTAAATTCTTCATTTTTGTAGAATGCTTATAATTTTATGTATATAGTGATGAGAAAACTTTTCTTTCTAATGTTCAATACAATGATATTTGAACGAGAACGACAATTATTCACTGAAAAGTGTTTCATCACCATATAACATATACCAAACGTGTATTATAAATTTATATTTATATATTAAATTAATTTGTCTTATTAATATTTCAGAAAACTGGCAAATGGAATGCTATGCACGTGAGAATAGCTTGGGAAATTTATAATCATCAACAAAAAGCAAGTGGTGGCACAGAAGGCGGTAAAGGATCGCTATTGGGTGCGGCTGGAGCTACTGGAGGAAAAGATTTACTTAGACCACCATCGCATACTTTTCCACCACCATTGGCACCACCACCACCATCACATGCTTTTCCTCCTAGAACACCTTACGACACTCTTGCCCCACCATCGCCTTATTTAAATGCTCCGCATATAGGTATTTTATTTTATTTACTTTATAATCATATTGAATATTGAATATTGAATATTTATTTATTATTTATTATTTCTTTTAGGTGCTGGTTTATCACCGTTTGCTCGATATAGCAGTGGATATCCCAGCGGTCCATCACCTTTTAGTTTGTCGCCTTTTCCCCCTCAAAGGGAACTTGGTCTTCCTGGTCCAATACCACCTGTACATGATCCTTGGAGAAGGTATTTTCTTTTATATCATATATATATATATATATATATATATATACGATTTTTTCATTTTTCCTATTTTTATTTCAGCCTTCAGAGAACTGTTGGTGCATTTCCCGGTCCACCTGGACCTAGTCCATGGACTTTAAAACCTGATCCTGTGGCCTTGGAACGAAGAGAACAAGAAGAAAGGGAAAGGGAAAGAGAGCGAGAAAGAGAACGTGAGAGAGAAAGAGAGCGTGAAATGAGAGAACGAGAACGACAAAGAAGAGAAAAAGAGGATAGAGAAAGAAGAGAACGAGAAGAGAAGGCTCGTAAACAGCAACAACAATTAGAACAAGAACGAAGAGATAAGGAAAGAAGGGAAATGGAAAGGTTAAGACAGCGTGAAAGATCGCCTCTCCGCAATGGTGCTACAGAAGGTGTCAACAAAGAAGAACCTCGAAAGGACGATTTGTACCGTTTAGCACCTATTCCTCGATTATTACCTCCGCCACTATATCCACCTCCGTGGGATCCGTATCGCTCATATGATCCATTACTACGGTATAGTCCTTTAGTAGTAGAGGCAGCATTCCGTGCTGAAGAGGAGAGAGCAAAAATGTTAAGTGCATACGCTGCTCAATTAAAACCGCGACAACCACCTCCGCCGCACTTGTTGCCTCATACCTTACCTCCCAAGGAAGAGCCTCGATGATATCCCGCTCCTCCGACCCTCCCTAACTCTGATGTGCCTCAAAATCCCCTCCTCCGCTCCCCGCCGTCGGGTCGGTGATGCGACATGTGATCTCTTTCTCATATTTAAGTGTGCATACGTTATAGTGTTCAACAATATTAGTCTGACGAGAGTTTTTTTGACAATTTCCACATAGAGTTTTATTTGTGTTAAGGATTCATTTTTATATTATTACTTGTAATTATATTGTATTTCTTCATTCATTCGTATTTATTCACAATTCAATGTTTTATGTTTTGTATTTTTTTTTTTTTTTGTATTATTGTAAGTACTGCCAATTTCGCATTTAACTTCATGATTTGAGAGTCGAATTATCTATCATGTGAATGCATGTCTGAAAATATTGATTTGGCTTCGTTTATTCGAAAACTATATTCCCGTTAATATTTTTCTATATAATAATTATAGTAAATATATAACGACAGTTCTGATTTTTCATCAATAAAATTACTTTCCAAATCTCATCATGCATTAGTATGATTAATAAGCATTGTGTTCGATGTAAAAGTGGCTATTTTCTTATAAATCCAATTTGTGATATATTATTGATTTTCATACACATATCGGATTTTCGATTGCTAGTATGTTTATGAATTGTAGAGAGAAAGAGAGAGATAGAAAGAGAGAGAAGATACTTATTGCATTATTGAAGGATGGGGAATCATAATTTTATTCTGCCATGATTTCTACATCACTACTTACATGACAAAATCATTTAGTAAAAAAAAGAAAAAAGATAAAAATAAAATAGTGTAGATCATATTAGCATTTCGTGAACATTTAATAATAAGGAAAAAACAATATCTAATATAAATATATAAATAAATATAGCTATAACGAAATTATTTATTCTCGTAATAGTGATGAAAATTAAGCATTGTGTATGATATTAGTTTATAATGATAATGTTAATAGCGATTGAATAAATTTTACATTATAAAAATTAAAAGAGAGAAAGTACGAGCGTCACAAATTTACTTGTGACGGAAAAAAACAATTTAAAATCGTATATACAATGGACATACTAACTTTTGTAAATATTATAATAGAATTATTATTATTATATTGTAATTAAGGCAAACGAGATATTTTAATTACTAGTAGGGAATTGACATGTGTGAAAAATCAGGTAAAATCGTCTTTTTAATACCAGAGAATATTGTATCATTTTATTATTTATTGATTGAATGATTTTATTTCAGTGTTTCCCTAAATTATCAGAGGTTTAATGAATTTGTTTTATATATACTATTTGATAACATTTGCCTTTTTGTATATTGAGTGTTCAAAAAAAAAATGCCATTGTTATGTAATTTAATAAGATGAAATATTCAAACATTAATTTATTATTTTATATATTAAAAATTGTAAATGTTCATACTCTTAACGAACATTAAATTATATCGACATTTATTTAAAATCTAAACCAATTACATTTATAATATTTTCAAATTATGCCATCTCCCTTTTTATTTTTGGTAGTAATTTTCAAAATTATATTTAATTTTCAAGTAGTCAAAATGCTAAATTATAATCAATATATTTCTTTTTTTTTTGAACATTCGATATATTCTAATTTATCTGCATTTTTATAACTATATATTTAGCAAATTTATAACGTTGTTTTTATAATTTTATTTTACATCTTTTATTCTGTTTATTTTTTTATTTTTATCATTTGATTTTAATAAAGCTCAATAGATATTACAAATTTAAACTTATTTAATTATACTTGTTTTATATGAAATTTTAGTATTTTTTTTATTATATTGTACTAACAATACTTCTTCCAAGAAAAAATATTTATTGAATTATGTTCAAGATGACATGTCAGTGCCTTGGACAAATTATTATTAATGCAATTAACCTGAGTAGGCATTGACATTATTACATTATCGAATTTTGCTATTATTTTTTAATTTTCGATGTTTTCTTTTTATACTTCTGACATCTGTTTCATGCTGCAGATCTGGCTGCAGTTGGCTTTGAGACTAGTGTTTGTATAAGAACTGTTAGATTTATAGTCTTAACAGCCGCTGGTGCCAAGTATGCAGTTTTTAGATTGTGAAGTTGGATACATCGTGAATTTAATATTGTGCTCAATCTCATATACACACATTTATATATATATATATATATATATATATATATATATATATATATATATATATATATATATATATATATATATATATATATATATTTCAATTTTTACAAAGAAATTGGTATTGTATATTTATAATACGCTGTATTGTATGTACATATTGTTAATGCAGGGAAACATAAACTGATGTAATTTAATTGTGTATTCAGTCACTGAAGATTTTTATCGAATCAACTTCAACGTGGAAACCATTGTCTATATTTTTGTTATATTTTTTTTTACATAATGAAATTATTTTATTTTGCTGACTCGATTGTATGTGACTCTAAAACAATTCCGTGTTCTCACTTTTTTCTCCCTATTTTTTTATTAGTATAGTCAAAAGGTTTTCATTCGTTGAAGTCATCAATATTTTGTATTTTACGTGTGTAGTATTTTTGAATGTTAATCACCATCATGGTACACCCTATTCTGCCGCAAATCACCCTGTTGTACTCGAGTCCGCTTTGTAGGAACCGCTTGTAAAATAAACTATAATGGTCTATGTGAGCTGCTAAATTGTCTTCTTTCATGTATCATTATAATTCCATTTGTAAAAAAAAATATATATATAAATAAGTTAAACGCGAAAAAAAATGTAAAGGGATTGATTTGATGGCAATTATAGTGAAAAAAAAAATGCATACCAGAAGCCAAACTCATTTTTGTAGATAATTTGATATAATTGTGTATTGTTATTTGAGAAAAATAAAAGTGATTTTTGTAGATAAATATGAAAATGTGGACTATGAAAGGTTCTTTTTTTTTATAAAAGAATCGATTTTTTTCAATGTTCGATCCTTTGTGAAAGGGTCTCAAAAAGTATAATTATGTACCTATATTGTTTCTATATAAAGTAGAAACGTTCAAACAATTGCACATTTGTATTCATTTCATATCCTGTGGCTTATTCCCTTTTTTCTATTTGATAAAAGGAACAAAGTAAGTATTTATGTCAAAACTAGCTAATTTTTTTTTCTTATAATCGTTTATTTATATTATTTGAATAAAAAAATTAAACACTGTATAAATGATTTTTTTACTTTCTGTTAGTCGGTACTTTTCTGTACTTTTCTTTAACATTCTTATATTTCTTTCTTTACGATTCGTCACTTTATTTTTAGTAGTAACATTATTCATTAAAATTCCAGAAAATAACTGACTTTTCATTTTAATCGACAACTTTTTATATATATTTTTAAGAAATTCTTATTTTTTTAAACAAATATGATCCATTGTTTTATTTATTAAAAACGTCTCCTTGAAGATTTACATCTGTGCAAATTGCGTATGTTTAAATATTTATTCCACACAACAGTGCGTTTTTTTTATTACTATTAGATAATAAAATTCCAAATAATTTATCATAGAAAATAATATTTTGAAATTATGACCTCTACTTTTTTGTAAGATCTCATCAATAGGTCATAAATTAACGGCTTATGGAGTTTGGGATCAACGCAAGTGAGCCTATAATATAGATAAATTTTATTTTAAGTAATTAAATATATTTTCAAATTATACAAAAACGAACATATATATTAGTTATCATTCTATATACATAATTATATCCACTTCAATTTAATTAAAAAAAGTATATCTATCAAACCATATATCGCTTCAATCGAACAAGGATAACGATAAAAAATATATTATAATATGTCTGTAGTATATTATACATTATAAAATAAAATTAATTAGATATTATGTTTGAATGTATTTTATCGATTCAAAAAAGACTTAATTAAAGAGTACTTAATAATGATTCGTTCAAAATACATTTCTCAAACTATATCTATTATCTTAATTGATAAAAAATATTTTTATTCCTAGTGCCTGCCCTGTTAGAATAACACACACATTATCAATATATTAATCATATTATTATTCTTACTCCGTATTATCAGTTAGCGGAAGTTAGTAATAATATAGACCACCATTATAATATCAACGGTTAAGATTAAACTATCTTGAAGTGTTGAACTAAGAAGTGTTGTCGAGATAATATCTTTAAAATATTTTCAACGTTGAAAAAGGTACGTAAATTATAAATAATTTACAAGTAAAAAAAAAGCTTAACGAATTATACTGATGAACTATTTGCTATTGAAGTTTATTTAAATTCATCCACTAACGATGATCTGATAATCGAATATCGTTTTATTTTGACGCGCTGTCACTCAAGTTTTCTGACATGTTTTTTAGTGTTGTCACATTAATTTTTAATATCAAATATTGCTAAAGAGTTTTTTCCACATTATCTGTAAAATCATATATATATATATATATATATATATATATATATATATATATATATATATATATATATATATGTGTTAATGAATTTTATTAACACTCATTTGTTACTTTAGCTTTGGAAATTGTAGTGTATTTTATTCGTTTCATATAATGATTGAACCTGTAATTTTGGTACATGGTGGTGCTTGGGGAGTACCTGATAAATGGGTGGGAAAGACTATAGATGGAGTTAAAACTGCTGCAAAAATTGGATACAATGTCCTAAAAAATGGTGGATCAGCACTTGATGCCGTTGAAGCAGCTGTGATGATCCTTGAAGATAACAAATATTTCAATGCAGGTAATTTAAAACACGTAACGCTTCTACAAATTCATTTGTGATGCATATTAAATTATTATATTTAGGACGAGGTTCAAGTTTGAATATGGTCGGTGAAGCTGTAATGGAATCCAGTATACAGCGTGGATCCGATTTAGAAGCTGGATGCGTTACCCTTATTCAAGATATTCAACATCCCATTAGTTTGGCTAGGAAAATCTTGGAGAAAACACCGCATGCTTTTATTGGTGGCGAAGGTGCCAGACAATTTGCTCTTCAACAAGTAATTTATAATATATATTTTTATATAATTATCTTTTATTATTTAATTTCATAAAACATTGATAATATATTTGTAGGGCATACAACCGATTTCTCGAGATTATTTCATAACAGATGATGCTAAAGAAGAATTGGAAGATTTTTTTAAGGATAACGGTTTAAAAGAAAATGTAATTTTAATACACTGAATATAAAACTTATTTTGATTATATTTATAAAAATTGGTAAAATTTTAACTTTAAGAGAGGAGATACTGTAGGATGTGTGGTTGTTGATTCCAATGGTCATGTAGCCGCTGGAACATCTACTGGTGGAACAGCTGGTAAATACGTTGGAAGAATTGGTGATGCACCACAAATCGGTAATGGATCATACGCTGATGACTACGTCGGAGCAGTGTCATCTACCGGTCAGTATTGAACTATTAAAAAAAAGGATAAAAAGTTATCATTAAAATAAATTTCGATTAAAATTCACAGGTCACGGTGAGAGCATATTAAAGTTTAGCTTGGCCCATTCGATCATTAAGCAGATGGAATTAGGAGATTCTCCTCAGGACGCTGCGGAAAAGTGCGTTAACAAAATGACCAGTCGGCTTAATAATACGGCCGGTGCCATAGCCGTTTCGAATAAAGGTGATGTCGGTTTCCATTTCACAACGAAACGTATGTCTTGGTGTTTTATCAAAAATGGTGAAATCCATTATGGCATCGAGCCCGATCAACATGAAAAGGAAATATTTCAAAATTCTGACTAATTTTCAGTATCGTCGTTTTTTGATTTTGTAAAATTTAAAATATATTTTTAAATGTAAAATTATGTTTTGAATTGCACTGAATTGTATTGAGCAAAAACATATTTTTTGATTGAGTGAAAAAAAAAAGTTTGTTAGAAATAGTTTTAAAAAATTCCAAAAGATGTCACTTTTAATTAGATTATAAATATAATATAATAAAATTATTAAATATTTAACGTATTATCACAATTTTGCATATTTTAAAATGGTATAGAATTTCTCAACTCTTTTTTATGAAACTGTAGTAAAATACCAACGATAAATATATATTTTTTTCCTTTTACACAGTGTATGATATATGGAAAACATTATAAATATTTTAAAAAATCGTGTGCCTGCACATTAATAAAAATAAATTGTAAAATTTATGTACTTTTTGTGTTTCATTAGTTACATTTAAGATTTATAAAAATATGTGAAGAACTTAAAAAAATAATTTAATAAAAATTTTATTGCTCCTTTTTCATCGAATTTCTTTTATTCAGAAATCCTACTTTCTACTAATTTTCACTGTTCTCAAAACGTTTTCTGAATTTTTATTTCGTATATTTCTATCGATTAATTATATGTGGTATGTTTTTCGTTTATTATGAATTCAATTCACATCTATTTCGGATTTTGAATTTTTCGATTCTAGTCAAAAGAAATTTAAAGTATGTTATTTAGTAAATTTAAATTCTTCCATTTCTAGTCAAAAATAACGTATTAAAGTTTCAATTTAGTAATCAGTCTTAGTTAATTTTGGATGCCAAAAAAAAATATATATTTAAGATCTTCATCGGACGACACTATTGATGATGATCATCATCATCACCATGAACTAGAAAAATTTTCTTTTTACAAACCTCCCACCGCCCATTTCTTAGTCGAGAGAGCCTCCGAGGAAAAATGTGTTCAGTCAGTTGCGCGCTCGCAGCTATTTTGCACGCGCGCGCACCTCTCGCTTTATTTTCGACAATAACAAAAATAACAATAACAAACAAAAACAAAACACGAACCTTTTTGAACACGAAACGATACGGTTTTTCGCGCGCGTTTCTTTTTTTCAAATTCACCATACGAATTATATGTAAATATTGTGACAATAATATCAATTAATTGTATTATTTTAAAATACATCTTTTTTTTTTAATTATAATATTATTGTGTGTTCAGCCGGATTTGTCATCGTCGATGAACTTCTTAGTAAACACAACATCGCCTCATTAGTCAAGGTGAGAACGTTCATTTCCCACGTTATTATCGTAGTACAAGATCATTTTTTTTCTCTTTTATATTATCTAATTTCATATATATTATATATATTTATATAAATTTTGTAATGTGACGTTGTCGATTTACGTCGCGATTTCCGTTTTGTTTTTCTTAATATTATTCTATTTTACCTTAGGCGTTTTTGCGCGAAGGTCGCGTTTAAAAACGGCACTATGAATATCCTAAGATCGAAAAATTTTTAAAATTCATAATTTATACAATGTAAATACGGATTAATTGAATTTTTTATTTCAAAATTACTATTAAAACGTGTGAAGGTCGTTTGACGAAAACCGTCGGTGACTTATGAATATTCTTATATAATATTTTAAATTTACCCTTTAAAGTAATACCCGTTCGATAAAACGCACTTTTGCCAACTCTTTTTCCAGTCCTCGAAACAGTCGATATAGTCTTTTTCCAGTACAGCCTTCAAGACCTTCTTCGATTCGGTTTTTATCTCCTCAATCGTGTCAAAACGGAATCATCGCATTAGCCTTTTGAGTTTGCTGAATGTTTGAGTCATAAGTCGCACGGAGCCAAATCAGGCGAATATGGTGGTTGCAAAATGATATGAGTCGATTTTTTGTCAAAAAAGTCGCGAAGAACCAATACAGTATGACATGGTTCATTATTGTGATGTAGGAACCAAGATTTGTAAAAACACGTGTAACTTGAAGATAATTAAACCTTTTGATAAACAGACTTTTTACGAGTTTTTAAACCTTTTGCGAGTTTTAAGTGACAACATCATCTTACTTTTTGATCGCAGCAGTATATACTTTGTTTTATATTCAGTTATTATACATATTACTAATGGAAAATACCATTCAATATATATTATACATAAAAAAACAATAGTCATTGGCGTTAAAATCAAATTGAATATTGTTGTTAAAAACAATTAAATAACGTGAATAATCATATATTTTTTTCTAGATGAATTCTGACAAATTGGGACAGATTTTTTTCAAATTCGTTGAATGAGAATAGAAACATGCGAAAATTTGCATATAAAATGATGAAACGATATAAATTGCATTATAGAAAAAAAAAATAGATGCACATTTAAAATTCTATTGTTCAATAGCGAAAACGGGGACGTTAACATAATTAAAAAATATATATGTATATTAAAATATTTATGAAAAACGTGTTAAATATGAATAAATCTGAACTTAATTTTTATTATTAATTTAAAAAAAAACGGTAATATATCAAGAAAAAAATAATCATTATCCATAATATGGTTTACTTTCATTCACTATGAATTTTAAAACAGAATTACAAATATTTAGTTGATAAATAAATGTTTTTTTTAAATCATAAAATAATATTTTTTTATTGTTATTAAAGTATTATATATTCTGACAATGATGACACGCAGTTTATAAAGTTGTTAATTTATTTTTTAAATCAATTATTAAATTAATGAATATACATTTTAAATATCATAAATATACATTTTTTTTCTATATAAGAGAAATGCAAATTTATTTCTATTACTAAAAAAATCATTTTAAAAAAATAATGTAAGAAATTCTTTGTAAATAACGTTCAATTTAAATGCGAATAAATTGAGCGTTCACCGCAATATGATTCATATTTAAAATGAAGAAAAAATATTAAAAAAAAAAACTAGATGCTGTTGTAGTCTGTAATTACAAGATTGCGATCTGGTAGATTTGAGGCTTTATTATAATGCCGGTGAAAAACATTCCTTATCAGCAATAACCACTTTTAATTTCGTAAACAAAAATTATTAATTACGCACAGTAAATTGAATAAGGCTCGCGGCTATCTCGAAAAAAATCTAGTTTTAGATAAAAAAATATTTAATTTATTTGGATAAAAATATTAAAAATATTGTCTATAACATTTACCAAGTATCTGTTTGTCAAAGGGTTTAATTATCTTTGAATTACGCATGTTTTTTTACAAAACTTGGTTCTTTCATCACGATAATGCACCATGTCATACTGTATTGGTTCTTTGCGACTTTTACCAAAAACTAGACTCATATCGTTCCGCAACCGCCATATTCGCCCGATTTGGCTCCGTGCGATTTCTGGCTATTCAGCAAACTCAAAAGGCCAATGCGGAACGCCATTTTGACACAATTGAGAAGATAAAAACCGAATCGAAGAATATCTTGAAGGCTATATCGGAAAAATACTGGAAAAATTGTTAGCAAAAGTGTGTTTTATCGGACGGGGATTACTTTGAAAGGGATGAAATTGATTTGGAAGAATAAATAAATAATTTATATTTTATTAACAAATTCACATTCCTTTTTGATCACAGTGTTATATCATGTTAAAAAATCAAATTGTACCGATCAAAATCGGTCATTAGACAACGAACGCACACACACACGCACACGCACGCACAATTTAGACAGTTTGTAAAAATGAACATGGGAGCCTCGTAACCCATATTTTTGTACCATATGTATTGAATACGTGCACAGTGAATGCACCCGAACGTTAGAACACCTGCGGTTACGCAGTATGAACACTATAATTATGAATTCGTTCACCGAATTCTGAACGCTAGGAAAATGCCATAAATGATAGAATATCTTTAATTTTTTTTTGTACTTTATTTCATTTCATCGTCGTTATTATTATTATGACAAATGCGTAACGCGCTATATATTTATATATTATTATTTTATGAAGAAAAATGAAGGACAATGACTGCCCACGAACATTAACAAACGGTGGGTTGAAGAATTCTTATATCACGCTGAAAATATGTACGACTATACATGGTAATATATTATTTAAATTTATATTTATAATGAATAACGCATGATGATTGAACGTAGAACTGATAATTCTACTCGATTATATAAGAAGGTCTATTGATTAAAAAATTTTATCATTCATGATTGACCGATGTTTTCTCATCTATATCGCTTCAGTTAATGTCTCTATAAATATTTAAACGTTTTTTTATTCATATATATATATATATATATATATATATATATATATGTGTGTGTGTATTGTCGATAATTCTATTGTGGCTCTTTTTATAACCTAGCTATATCTTTAATAGAAAACATGGATGAACGATAAAACCTTGACATGCAGAATGAAATGCGAATATTAATCAGACGATGAATCTAATTAAATTATGCGTCGATTTCAAGGTGACGCATTTATTTTTTTTTTCAACTCGTCAACGCGATTTATATATATAAATTGACCGGGCATTGTGTGAAATGAGTCGATTTCCGATTAATACATATTACTATAATTTTCATTCAATTTTTTTTAAATAATATTTATCTACAAATAATAATATATACACACGAAACATTTTAATTGTAGATGTATAGAGTGCTTTTACGTTTTCTATTTTAATTATAGCTTTAAAAAGCGATCACAGTTAATCCGAATTTAGCATTTTTTTTTTCGTTTTGAATCTCAGCATTCGAACCGATGCCAAAAATAAAATAGTAGTAGCGAAGAACCGAAGCAATGGAAAGAAAAAAAAAAGACAAGTGACGTTAATGCATATTTATTAGTACAGCCCACGCACCAAAACCACTAAACATCAACATCAGATAATCCGCATAAAGCGTTTGCCGATTTTATCTTCAGGGGCCGGCACTTCCTTTACACCCTCTATTCTACTATTTTCATACTTATTTAATCTATTAATGGATATCTAATTGAATTCAGATTGTGCCGCGACGATAAGCGATCGGAAAGAACTCTTTCGCTCTTATTACAGTTGCTTACATCTACTTTTTTTATTATATATATTATATATTAAATTTTTTTTTTCAATAAATATTTAATTTATTTTTATTTGTGATTGTAGCGGTTAAAATCCGATTAAATTATAAACGCAATAAATATTATAATATATAATATTCACAAAAGCGTATTTATCGTACGTATTCCGAGTGAATATTTTAACGAGTCATTTGAATAATCCTTATAATTTAAATGCGTTGATTTACCAGATATTTCAGTTCGTTACAAGTTATAAAAATGTCGTGAAAATTTTTATGACACTAACGGTATTTTGATACATATATACGGCTATATTATTATATATAATATTTTTTTATGATAAAGACTTAATATCATTATTACATGTTTCTCGTGAATTATCTTTAATTATTTATTTATAAAAAAAAAATATTTATATATATATATATATATATATATATATATATATATATATATATATATATAATTTTTGTTATATTATATGATATAAAAATTAGTGATGAAGTCAACGTTTTAATTTCATAAAATTAAACTTGAACTAAATCACCCACAACTATCTATTTTAATATAACATTAATATTTTTAATCTGGAAAATTATCATTTCAAAATATATTAATTAGATCAATATTTAAGTAATGATTATATATTTAAAAATATTTTCATGTTCATAAGATGTTTATATTGTTTGTTTATCGATCATAATATTAAAATTCAAAAGAGAAATCAGAGATTTTCGTAATTTTCATTATTTTTATTGAAACAAACAATTATTGAAAAACAATAAAAAAAATATATAATTTTTTTATTTATTAAAAATTAAAAAAAATATTTTTATTACAAATTGAATATTTAAATATCCATCTGATTACATCCAATTGATTTAATCTTTTTTCACAAACGAAATAATTAGTGTAAAATATGATTTTTAGCATTACACAAAAAAAAAATAACAATAATAAAACACATATTTTTGTATACTCGCGTATACAAAAATCACGCATTGTTCTCAAATATTATCCGACTGTCGGACACCAATAGTAGAAACGTCGGTCGAATTAACGTCGCCGTAAAACGAGACCGTTTACTAATGACGTTCTTTTTGCACGAAAGGCGAACATATATATATTTTTGTTAAAAAAAACGAATTCGTTTATATATATATATATATATATATATATATATATATATATATATATATATATATATCGTCGATAAACGGTTTACAACGACGAATGGAAAATTCGAAAAAATGCGTACGTATTTTGTACGATCACGATTGACCCTTATTTCGAAATTGGCGCGCTTTTTTTTCCTGTTTAAGCTAGAATAAACGAGCTTTTAACTTAGCATATTCTTTTTGTAATATTATTACAAGAACAGTTTCGCGTATTTTTTTTATTATATTTATTATTCATGATATCCGCTACAACATGAGGTCGATTTTTATTTTGAATATTTAACTCTTTAGTGACCTAAAATCTAATATGCATATCTTTGAATATTTTTGACTTTATTTCATTTTGTTTCTAGTTAATTAAATTATTGTTATACTAATGAACATATATATTTATTTATATTAAATTTAAAAATTTATCCTGTGTGAACCAAGAAATATAAACTAAATCAGAAACATTAAGCATGACTAAACTTTTATAATATATAAAATCAAAAATAAAAATATATGAAATCACTTCAATCATTACTTAGAAAAAATCTATTGGTTACATTAACTATAATATTTTTTTAAAAATAGATAATAAATAATTTCTATATAATATTAAAATATTTCCTATTGTATTTTTCTTTTGAAATAATTCGACATAACATTGTTTCTTATTATTGTACAAACTGATTTTATTTTTGCATTATCATTAAAAATTACTTTTGTAATCGAATTATCCTTGAAATTTTTTTTTTAAACGAGACAAAGCAGGTGTGTATAAAATGCCTGTTAAAGAATCAATCACTATTCTGATAGCCGAAAATAAAATTAGAAGAAAAAAAAACACATTAACCGAATAAACAGAAAAAGAAACCGTTTCATTGAAAAGGTCAAATGCGACAATTTTTAGAATAAATTCGACGTATGAATGAAAATTAACGAGGCCGTTTATTTTATTCAACGCCTTTTAAATGTTACAAATAACGACACTCGAAAATGTTAAGCGACATTTGAAAGCGAATTTATTGCCGTAATTCATATTTAATAACGATTTCTTTTTTCAATATTTCTATCGTTTTATTTTAAAGTTGAACGATAAAATCTATCTTCGTTATTCAACACTAATATATTCTTAAAGTTTAAACAATAAATTCTAAATACTGTTGCATTTATCATTATATAATAAATTATAATTCTGTCTATATACAAAATTTTCATTCTAAATAAAACTTTATCATACTTAAATCAATCTTTAAAATAATTTTAACAGTCTGAATTTTTTTATAAATCTATAATTCAAATTGATGATTGAGATCGTTGTTATTTTAAATGCTTAATTATTATATATATATATATATATATATATATATATATATATATATATATATATATATATATATATATATATATATAAAATATACGTTGTACATAATAAACTTCATCTTAATCTAAGGTAATTTTTCAAAAATTAGAAACGCTCACACCAAAGACACGCCGCCTTAACAACTTCATACACTCTTTCGGACCTTTGAAACGTAATAAAATAATAGAAATATTATATTATACGACGCTTTTAATGCTTTTCTGTAGAAATGAATCGTACTTTTCAATTATTCCTTCGCCTATTCGTGTTTCTATTTTTTTTTATTTTTTGATTGTCTATCCGTATCTGCCATTAACCTGAATATTTTTAATGGTCAAAAACACAGAACACAACATTGAAAATAATATTATATATATATATATATATATATATATATATATATATATATATATATATATGGAACCCCGCTGTACCGTCGAAAATTTTAAACAACATATTTAAAATTTATGTAATGCGCATACAAATCGAAACCGACATCGAATAATAAAAAAATATAATCACTATCCGGTAAACGGTTTGTTTTCTATTGAACGGGGTCATCGTAAATAAATTATATCCGCGTTTATTTGTTGGATATTCATTTAGAAAATGCATAAAAAGTAATTGTCGGTAATTTTTGTGCGCGTTTTATCTACAAAATGTTCGATTTGATCAGTATTTTAACTGATCAAATTAGTAAATTTGATCTCAGCTAAGCGTCTTTGACATATTATATTAATATCTAATGACATCGTTTATTATTAAAGTAGGATTCGTGTTGAATTTTTTTTTTTTTTTTAGAAAATTTTTCGTATAAATATCGTGTTATTAATTTTATAGAATTGTTTTTTAAAAATGATACAATATTCTTAACGTCAACAAAATGTAATTGAATTTACTATATATGACAAAAAAAAATATTCGCCTAATTTTGTAACAAAGTATTTATGAAAAATATTTTTTTACAAATAATGAAAATTACATATCGTTTCTAAATTAAGAATGAATTAATTTTTGACACAATTACAAAATTGTTTCTGATATATCATAATCTTTATTGAGTCACGAATTTTATTAACTATTAATATTAAATATTTCTTAGGAAAACATAAACACGCTAATTTTATTTTCCTACATTGCAGATATTAACAATAATATTACTATGCTTGGAATATAGATTGCATTTTAACTTCTTATCACTAGATTTTATATATTCACTTGAATATAATACCGTGCAATTCCATAAAGATAGACACATGGAATATCGTCTTAATGGAAATCAGTTGTTAGTCAGCTGAATTTGCAATGTAAATATAAAATTTAACGAATGCGGACGTCGTTATTGTGGATTCGATTTTAATAGCGCATATTTGTTCATACAACTTTCCCGTTTTGTACAGGAAGCGTTTGTTTTTCAGCTGAAAATATAAAAGAGCATCTTTAAATTCGTAAGATTTAAATCTATTTTCATACTGACGTGTGTTAAGATCAAATTTTTTGTAATTGTAAAAGTACGTTGACATTTTATAAAATTTCGTCGACTATTTGTTCTCATGTTTTTCATACTTTTGATAGCTATTTAAGCGACTTCAAGGACAATCGGAATCGTAGGTCTTTTGTATATATTATAGACAGAGTTGAGGTTTGGGACGATCGAGTCCATTGGGCCGCAACGAGACTTCATGGTCAGCTGCTTCTAAGAAGCCGCATAGTTCTTTTGATGTTGAAACAACGACACAGCCCTGACCGTCTCCTTTCTCATAAATACTATATTGAAAAAAAAATATCAAAAAACTAAAAAGAAAAAAACAAAAACGCCGACAAAATTGGCCAATAAATCAAAAATATGCGCGACTGTGAAAATCGACCCTTATGAGATTTCCACTTGACTCGGCAACGTCGTTTCTTTTATACCAATATTCTGAGGTTCCATTTTTTACCATTGTTAATAAAAAAGAATTGAATTTTAATTCTTAGAAAACGATATTCAAATTATAATCGATTTATTTTTTCTATCGATCGTATTTATTTTCAAATAAAAAAATCATTTAGGAAACGAATATTATAATGCAAACATTCATTACGGTTGCTAGAATTATAATAAAAATGTCGGAATATTATTACATGAAATATAGATATAATATACATTGTCATACACAATAATTAACTTCATAACATCATTGAGAAATAAAGGAAGTACTTTAACATCCAAATATTATTACTAATGCGTTCGTCTAAAATTAATATTACGAACACAGCATTTAACCAGTCGTTCTTTTTTATAACTATAAAAATATACTGTGATCAAAAAGTAAGGCGAATTTGTTTATAAAATGTAAATTCTTTATGTATTCTTCTAAATCTAAGTAATCACCGTTCGATGAAACGCACTTTTGAAACAGTCGGAATAGTATTTTTAGCCTAACCTTCAAAATCTTCTTCGATTCAGTTTTTATCTCTTCAATCGTGTCAAAATAGTGTCCCCGCGTTGTTTTTATGAGTCTGAATAGCCAGAAGTCGCATGAAATCAAATCAGGCGAATACGGTGGTTGCGGAACCAATAGTTGTAAAAACGCGTGTAACTCGGATATAATTAAATCTTTTGACAAACAAACGCTTGGCAAACGTTTTAGACAGTCCTACCAATCTAGGAAAAAAATACAATTTACCTACCATCCTGGGAGTTTTAATTGACAATTTCACCTTACTTTTTGATCACAGTAGTATGATACGACCACTTTTTTTTTAAGACACATATATAAACTCGTCTTATTTACATAATCGGAAAAATGCAAATATCGCACGCAACAAACATCTGGATATAATTTACGTCGCGTATCGCAATTAACGATCGAGCGGTCACAGTGAAGGCGAATTCGGACAACGGTATCGATGTGAAAAAAATCGTAGGCGTACAGATTTTTTATTTTTAGTAGATGATTGTTAAGGTCTGATCGGAAGAGGTCTGGACCTTGGCACATTCCACTCATACATATATATATATAATATATAAGTAATAGATGTGGAGGAAGAGGCATTGCACAAAATGAACACCTACTTTATTATATTTATAAGACACGTTTTCTCGTTGGCGATAGAGCTCCTAATAAGAGACGCCGAGCGTGCCATTGTTCAGCACCGTAAATAAATAAAGCGTATAATAATATTCTTTAACGTAGGTGACAGGTTGCGATCCTTCTGCGGGGTGGTCCCGTTTTCAGGGCGGCGCGTGTCTACCAAAGCGTGGCATTCGATTCTTCGTGATGCTGCATGATGATTAAAATTTCAAAAACGATTACGAATCTTCAACATATCAATTCACAATGCGAACGTGATCGAGGTGGTCTGCGATATCTTCGATTGGTGATCGCGGACGACAGACGGTTTAACCAATGACGTATAATATCGTTTTTATGCATACAAACGTATCTATATATGTTTTTAAATATTTAAAAAAAATGAAAATGAAAAATTTTTAATATATTTCTATTTAATATTTTTTTAATTTATTATGTTGGTCAAGATCAATCGAGATTTGATTTATTCAGATAATGTTTTTCAACCTTTCATACCATATATTATATATTCAATTATCATTCTACGACTATAAATATATTAAAAATATGCTAAAACACAATTCAAATAGAATTATTATTATTTTTAATAATTATTTTAAACTCTGATTACATAATTAATATTAATTGAGATTTTCATCAACGATTTTAATTTTAATATTATATTCTCATTTTCACTGCCATAATATATATATATATATATATATATATATATATATATATATATATATATATATTATGAATAATATTAAAAAAAAATATAGCGATACTTTGTTTATTTATTTTTAGATATAATGGAAAACTGGGTTTTAAAATATGAACTTTGTATTGGAACGAGTTAAAAACATTAAGTCATATAAATTTATAAGAAACATTAAAAAATAAAATCTATCATGTAAAAACTATAATGTCAAAAGTGCTATAATATTTTATGATATTAAATATATAAGAAAAAAACTAGAAATATGGATTTTTTTTGAGAAAAATCTATCGAAAAATTTTTATGTAGAATAAAATTAAAAATATATTATATTAATCTGACAGTCACTCGTTACAAATTACAAAGTGTTTTTACACTGACATTGAACAAATTGGATAACACTCGTCGCAAACGCTCATTATACGTCGTCGCTAATTATATTTTCCATACGCCATTACGGTAATTATTCATTTAATTCCGTATATATTTTCTAAAATAATATATATATATATATATATATATATATATATATATATATATATATATATATATATATTCGTTTGCACGCTTCAACTTTCTTCGCATTAAAAACGTATCAATCAAAGAACGTTCGTTCGGCACGACTCGGGCAATGTATGGAAAAAAAAATTATACGCGGACCAACGCCTAATTGTGATTGTCGACAAAATCGCTGTTAAATCGTCGCCTCGAAGAATAATAAATAAAAATAAAAATAACATATATTATGTGTATAAATAATGCATCGGCAACGAGAGCCGTTTTTTGTGATCGCGTGCTTCGAAAACAGAGGTCGAAAAAACAAAGAAGACGCCTTTTTTTCGTGCTCGTGTCCTCCACTTAGAAGTCATTATCCATTCTTTTCTAAGGCATAACGAGGTGTGTTGTATATATATATATATATATATATATATATATATATATATATAAAATCGTCTGGAATCCGTGGAAACTCAATTATACGTTTCCTTTCCGAAAAATGCCCGTGTTGAATTTAAATCGTGCACTCAACACTAAATCAAAATGATGTATAGTTTCAATAAATATGGAGTCGTTTTTAACGTCTTTAAATATACGTGACGTATGTTGAAATTTTATTACGTGTGACAATATTCATGAATTTCGTCATCGTTCTTACTTTTTTTGATCGAATTTTATACGTGAATCAATTTTAGCTTCAATCGATATTATATGTTTATGATCGATTTTATATATTTTTTCAATCGAAAAATTGTAGAAAAATGATTACTTCACACAGTAAATCAACATTAAAAATTGATCGAAAAAATATAGGGATTTTATCGATAATTATATATATTTTTTTTTCAATAATTTATTATATATATATTTATCAATTATAGTATTTTTGAAATTGTTTTGCGATATTAGATCGTTATCTATTTAAACTATGATGCATTGAAATTATGAGAGCTACAGTTAAAATTGTTAAAAATATTTGAGAAACCAAGATACGAAACCACCCACTAGGATTAGAATTTGCAAATCTAATTTACATAAAATTGACAGCACATCGTAGCATCTATCATATTATGAAATCGAACTACCATAATTTAACACTAACATTAATTTATACGACGCGCACGTAAATTATTCAAAATTGCGTTCACATCCGATAAATCCCGGTTTTTACGACGAAAAAAAAATTATATATATATATATATATATATATATATATATATATATATATATTTATTTATTACCATAATGAGGTAATTTTTTTCAGTACCCCGCGATTATTCGTGTTTATTTTAACTATGATTTTTCGTCCCCTGGGCATTCGTCCGTTCAATCACGTTTGATTTACAATAACTTTTTGTTGTTTAACAAATTTGACTCGCATCTAAACGACGGCAGCAACCTTGAGTCAACCATTTATTTTATTTTATTTTTATTTATTTATATATATATATTTTTTTGTGTAATAATACGTATCTCCTATGTAAATTGTAAGCGAGATAATTGACCATTTCTAAAGTGGTGTCCGTTGTTTATTGACAATTCATGCTAATATACCGTGTTTATGATTGATTAATATATCTTTTTCGTTAATAAACAATAGCGTTATAAATATAAAGTATTATTTTGAATTCGTTAATAATAGTCAAAATATCTATTCTAATAAACTGAATACAATATTTGATTTTTATATGGGTTTTGTATGGACTTGCTCATTGAAATCACTTAAAATTACATATATAAAAAAAATTGATTTATATTATAATATTATAAATTAATATTATAATAGATTTGTTTTAATATCATTAAATTAAAAAATAATTATTATTGATGCTAATCTAAATTACGCAATTAAATCAATTACAAAGCGTAACGAATTACATTATAAAAACTAGTCGTTATTCGATGAATGTAAAATTATAATACATTTTTTTTGTCATAAATAATTTTATTCATTGCTTATTTTTAACACGGCAAAAATAATGTAATAATTTGTATGATTTATTGATCACAATAACTGTTCAGTTGACTTGATTACACGTATATTGTAATATAATAAAGTTATATACGGCATTTATAATATACACAATGTTATTATATTATAATATTTATAACAGTCGTTTATATGATTACGTATATTAATTATTTTTTATTATATTATATGATGATTATTTTTTAAAATATTTTTGAATGATAATATTTATGATCATATTCATTAAATAAAACTCATTAATTTAAATAAGATATTATTAAAAAAAAACTTATTTTGTTATATTATATTATGAAGACTCTATTTTGACTGACTTTTAGATTGAAAAAAATCTATTCATAGTAATAAAAATGTTGAATATTAAAAATTTATATATTATTCACTTTTTTTAATATAATAACACTGTGATCAAAAAGTAAGGTGAATTTGTTTGTAAAAAAATGTATATTCTTTATTTATTCTTCCAAATCAATTTATCAATTTCATCCCCTTCAAAGTAATCCTCGTCCGATAAAACGCATTATTGTCAACGCTTTTTCTAGTCCTCTAAGCAGTCCGGAATAGTCTTTTTCCGGTATAGCCTTCAAGACCTTCTTCGATTCGATTTTTATCACCTTAATTGTGTCAAAACAATGTCCTCGTATTGACTTTTTAAATTTTTTGAATATAAAGAAGTCGCATGGAGCAAAATCAGGTAAATATAGTGGTTGCGAAACGATATGAGTCAAGTTTTTGGCAAAAAAGTCGCGAAGACATGGTGCATTATCGTGATAAAAGAACCAATAGTTGTAAAAATACATGTAACTCGGAGATAATTAAACCTTTTAATAAACAGATCCTTGACAGTCCTATCAACCTAGGAAAAAATGTAATTTATCTGTCTTTCTAAGAGAGTTTTAAATGATAATTTCACCTTACTTTTTGATCACAGTAGTATATATATATATATATATATATATATATACACAATGTTATAAAATTTATATATTGATAAATTCGTAATTTTTCACAGAGATCGAATCCACTTGTCAATACGTTAACTGGCTTTTAGCACTTTGACAAAGATGCAAGCAAGGCCATCGAGTGACGTTGTCTTTTCTATATATAGTAATGCCTCATGCTATGTTGTCCCCACGCGAAATTGGTATATCAGTTTTAAAATATAATATAAAATCGAGCTGATTCAGTTGATGACGCACGTTCGTTTCGAACAACGCTTTTTCCTCACGCACTCGCATATAAACAAAAAGAAAATAAAATAAAATAAAAAAAACGTGATAAATAAATATGTGAAAGACCTCCCTTTCTGTTTAACTTATTATCGCTTTTGACGATGCGACGTTCACAAAAGCACACCGACAAGTTTACACAGTCGATGTATACACGAAATATTAACGACTACGTTTTTACTTCATATTTACCGAAATCGGTAAATATGTGTATAGTTAATAAATTGAGACGAATTTTATTTTTTTACTGAATTTTTTTTAATTATGATAATTGGTAGGCGATTTTAACGACGATTCGTCATAAAAGTGGATCGTATCTAATTTTCATTAGAAAATCTCTCAAAATATCTTATTTGAAATATGCGTAAAATATTAAAAAAAAAATTAATATTGAAGTATCTAAAAAATATTTTATTGAATGCAAATATATATATATAATCATATATACTCACAATTAATTTTCAAAATATTCAAGGATTTAACGTCAACTTTTCTAAAAAAATCAATCAAATCAACAAGAAAAAAATATATATATTAAAATATCATTGTACGACGAAAAATCTCATATAAACCATTTTTTAAACACGAATAAGCCTCTTTGAAACGTTCATTTTTTTGTATTCCATACAAAACTACGATCGTTGCTGAGGTTAAAAGTCATATTGTCATTGAAATCCTTGAACCAAATCAACACGATAAATTCAAAAAAAACCCACTTTGTTTATACGCAATATAAGGTCGTCTATGCAATTACAAGTAGGATGCATTTTCCATTGTATATAATATTTTCGCATAATTTTTCACGTAGGTTTCCGCTGCAAATATAATATTAAATCACCGATATATATTATCCATTGTTCCCGGCGATTTCAGACCAGATTTTTGCTACGTTTTTTTTTCTGTTTTCACAATTTTTATATAACCGTTTATATTTATGATTTTTTTTTTACATATATCCTTATATAAATGCGACACGACGAGCGAAAGTATCAGATTTCTGTTCGAGTGAAAATAAAATGCATAAAAGCCCACGCGTGCTCTTGAAAGCGGATATTATTACATACATAATACTGCTCTATTATAATAATAATAATAATAATAATCAAAATTAAGCATAAAAATAAACAAACACGAACTGACTAAAGAAAAAGACATTGCGATTTCGCCACGACTTATAATATCGTGTCGTGCATTTTTTCAAAAATAAAACGAACCGTTGTCGAAGATCTATGGGAGGATTTCATGAGATTTATTACGTTTATTTATTTATTTTTTGGTATTACGTTAAATAGTTTTCATTACGCAAACGATCGAATTCAATCCGTTTTGACATTTAAAACTGGATTTGGTCGCGCTTCGAATAATATTACAAAAAGAAAAAAAATTCACGTCTTCTCATTTGGATAACTCGATTGAATTATCAATATTTTTTATTATAATATATATGTTTTAATTTTATTCATAAAAAATTTAAATATTTTGTAAGCGTTTAAAGTAAAACGTAAAAGGCGTTAACTTTTCGAAAGTCAACACACGTAGCTATATATTGACGTGTTTGTATCGAGCTTTTCCTTTCTGTATATATATATATATATATATATATATATTACAATATGTCAATGTTATGAAATTGCTTTCACTTTCAGCCCGATTTGATTATAATGAATTTAATCTATACTGTAAATATTATAATGTACACATTTCCGACAAGCAACACACATAATCATCTAATTAAATACAATACACAAAAAAAACAACATAGTTCTACCGTATATAGCATGTTCAACGTGTAAGATCAACAACCGTTAAAAATTAAATTTCGTTATAAATCTTTTTTTCTACGTTTCAAATGTGTATGTAAAATAGTTAATTATAAAAGGGACATTCGCTGATTTATTTCGCTTCAGATAAAATACAACTAGTTTTTCACGTGTAGGTGTGCTTACTTTGTAAAATCACTATTTCATTTTAGAGTTTTTCCTATAATACAATTTTGATTTATTTCATGATATAATCTAATTTCTTCTAAAACGATATAATATAATTAATTATATTACGAACAAAAACGTCTCAATAATCGAATTCATGAGAGATTAATTAACGATTCAATTTACCGTCAATCAAAAATTGGAACGATCTAAGCATACGAAATCAATTTAGAACAATCACGAATAACACACATTCAATGTACGATTCAATCGTCGGTTCTCATTTATTATTTTCTAGATACAGTAGGTGTCCGCTTAATACACTAAACGACTCATTGAATTATGATTGAATTTTGTAAAAAAAAAAATTGTGCTCCCAATGTATTTCCTATATACTCCGTATTTGGTCGGTCGGCCCACGATTAAACGCGAAACGATCGAATTTTTGAACTCAGATCGTCAACCGTCGGCGCGAGAGCCGCAATTTTCGTCGACCGGTTTTTTTTCCAAATAACGAAACGTCGACTTCTTGTCGAGAACAATGACAAAAAGACCCACCAAACGATACAATAAATCCGCAACGTCAACAACTGTTAACTGCAATAATTTAAAATTATATAAAAATGACCGATTTCCGCTTTTTATATATAAGTGACCTTATATAGAGAAGCGTTCGATCTCAAGTAGTAATCGTTTGTAATTGTTTTTGATTTATTATTATTTATATATATATATTTGTTTTATTAGTATATTTATAAATCGTATTATATGTACAATAAAATAAAATATACTTTTTACAAATTTATTTTTTCAAGATGCCTTCAAGACCTTCTTCGATTCGGTTTTTATCTCTTCAATCGTGTCAAAATGGCGTCTCCGCATTGATTTTTTAAGTTTGCTGAATAGCCAGAAGTCGGACGGAGCCAAATCAGGCGAATACAGTGGTCGCTTGGCAAATGTTATAGACTGTCTGGGACTGCCCGGAAGTTTTAAATGACAATTTTATTTAATTTTTTGATCACAATAGTATATATTTCTTACACATCACGTTTCTTATGAACTCTTGATAAAATACAAATATTTTAATAATTACAATTTTATCATAATATATAATATTTTAATTACCATATATAAATTAGTATTACGTTTCGATTGTATACAAAATAAAATCAGTACGTATCGAACGATCGATCGCCCACAACGGTTCGTTTCTTATAGAATTCGAGTGCAAAATCCGGTTGGTCGTCGCTTTGCAGTCGAATTCGTCCTTGGTTAACAAGAGTTAGTTTCATTATACGCTTACGGTTTAAATATCAAATAGCAAATCGGCACTTGTAATAGTATTTTGCTTTCGCCGAATGGTAATTTATATATATATATATATATATATATATATATATATATATATATATATATATATATATTCGTTCCGATATTCGACCTACAATCGTTCGTTATATCCGTTTATTGGAAACGTTTAACGTCAAATATTTATATATAGGAATTATCATATGTTTACGTCTTGATAATTTAATCAAATTGATTTATTATTATAACGTCGAAATAATTATATATATCACGATTAATTGATTTTAATGTTTCAATTGATATGTGATATTTTTGTTAATGTTGAATTTATAAAAAATATACTTCGTTTATATTTTTTTAATATCGAATAATATTAAAAAGAATTTAATTTCTTCTAAAATCAAAACATGATTAGGAAAATATCTTTACTTCTCTGGATAATAAGAAAAAAGATTTTCAAAGGTCACCTGATTAACACGTACTTTCTATCATTTTCATATAAATTTTATTTTATATTATCGCTAATAACTCGACTGAAAAAATTGCAATTTCAAAACGGTTTTCAGCATACAAAATATATAATATTTGTAAGAATTAGCCAGATAATTTGAAAGTTAACCCTTATAAGGCATATTTTTTTTGACCTTTTTAATATATTTTTAGTCTCGTAAATTTTCTAAAAATACACCATTTTTAGAATCGCTTTCAGTGAATAATTTGTCTTGTCAAAACGCATCCAACGATGTATAAATCGATACGAAATCTACACAAATAAGTCGGATAATTTAAAGGTCACCCATATAAGGCACATTCTTAATTATTTTCATACATTTTCGGTTCCATAACTTTGCTAATAATAATGCGTTTCTAAAATTGCTTTTGATAAATAATTCTTCTCATCAAGACGTATCCAAAAATGAATAGCTTGAGATAAAATCCTTACGAATCGGTCGGATATTGTGAAAATTTACCCGTATAAGGCATACAAAATTTTGTATAGTAGTGCAATTTGGTCGCAATTAAGTCAAGAAAAAAAAAAGAAATAATCCTCTAAAAATGATATTTCTTTACCGCGAGTGCCACAAAAAGGGTTCCACTCATCAAAAAGTTTAAGAAACGCTGGAACAGACCATTAGTTAAAAGCCGTATCTCGCATGTAGCATCAGTCGATGATGAATAGCTTCCTTCATGCAAAACCGCCTAATAGTCCGCCAATAAAAACGGCAAATCCTTATAAGACATTTTTACCGCTTCGAATTCACAATTGCGCAATGTCACACCGCATTACGGAATTAAAATTTCAACAAAACATATGCATTTTGATCGAATATCAGGTTTCGCGTTTTAACCCACACTTTGACCGCAACGAACCGTCCACTTTCGCCCACCGCTTCATTACTTAAATGTCGACTTAATCTCACTTTTCCGTACGTTTATTTTATTTTATTTTATTTATTAATTTATATAATGTCGTTTTTCATTATGACGACTACGGTCTGCGGTCGACCGCGTAACGCCTCCTATTTAATTTATATAATTTATATGCATTTCCTAGTCACATTCGTCTAGAATGACACGTGAATATCATGAACACTGTTCAACCGTGAATATTTCGCATGATCGATTGTTAATGCGTTAGCTATGAAGAATTTTCTCATTTTATTATACCTTATATATTCAAGTTTAATTACTACTGTGATCAAAAAGTAAGGTGAAATTGTTATTTAAAACCCTCGAACATTAGGAAGGTAGATAAATTGTAGCTGTTCAGCAAACTCAAAAGGCAAATTCAGGGATGCTGTTTTGAAACGATTGAGGAGATAAAAATCGAATCAAAGAAGGTCTTGAAAACTATAACGAAGGGTGAATTACATTAAATTCATTACTTTTTAATTACAGTGTTATATAAATATTACTACTATATCAATTAATAACCAATTTATATCAAAGTCAGAATTTGACTAATAATATAATTTAAAAATGTACTCTCAAAATATCCTCATTTAAATCATTCTTTATAATATAAATATTTATCTCAATTTTCTCTGATATAATACAAGATTCACTAATTTTTATACACTACTTTATTACGTTTGAAATAAATATTCAATTATAAAAATAAATATAACTTAATTTTTAAAGCTTGTATTTGAAATTAAGATTATTATTATTATTTATAAATTGAAAATATTGACTTCTTTTTTATAATGAAATATTTTTAGATTCAATATTTCGATATTATTTATTTTAATAGATGCATATTTTACAAATATTGAAAATTAAATTAAAAATATATACGTAATAATAAATTAATAAGAACTATAATAAATGTGAAAATTTCTAAAAGTATGATATTTATTGCTTTATTATTAATTTTATATATACATATATTGAATATTAATATGATAACCGATAAAGTAATATCATGAAAATAGTTGTTACATATATATTACTGAAACGAAGTCGTTAAAAATTGCCTATAACACATACACACACGCATGTTTCACGATTCGTTGCGGTATTTTACACACAATAATGGATATCGAACAGGTGGAAAAATAGTCGTTTCCTAATATGTGTAATGTGTGTCGTTTTTTTTATGACTTTCATTGCGCAATACCGTCAATCGCAACGGTTGTCTTTCTTTATACAATTGAATAATGAAGAGAGAAGAAGACCGAATAGAAATGAAGACGATTGAAAAAAAAATGATGGAAAATCTACTTGCTCGACGCGTACAAAAGCATGACTTTCTCTTTCGTTTTATGGCCAAAAAATCGCGTAGAAAACAATATATATATATATATATATATATATATATATTCGATCTTGAAATGAAAATGACGTTAGGACTCCATATATTTAGTTATGAGTGTCGATCGAACTTTGTGGACTCCAAAAATGAAACCCGCGCACTTTTTCGCATGTCTTATTATCGTTTTATTGAACCGCCGTATATATATTTATATATATAAACCTCGTGAGCCATTTTTGCTTTTGAACAATGGTCAAATATGTGTATAGTGTATCGATTTCGCTTTCGACATTTTGTGTGTGTGTATTTTTGACATCACGAACGTGTTATCATGCGGTCACGATAGTGTTATTGTCGATTTTTCATTTAAAAACGTTCGACTTTTAACATTTCATACAATAGATTTCGTTGTTCTCGATTTTAGTATATAAAACGATATCGAAATCCACTATCAATTTGTACTAAATTCTATTTAACTTCTGTTTCGTGACCTTTACAAAAAAATACTTTCGAAGAATTTCCAGATATCTAAAAATAAAAGGAACGAAATAGAAAATTTCATCGACATTGTCGTAAAATATCTTTTAATACAATATACTACTGCGATCAAAAAGTAAGGTGAAATTGTCATTCAGAATTCCCAGGCAGGTAAATTGTACTTTTTTCCTAGGTCGGTAAGACTGTCTATAATATTTGCCAAGCGTTTATTAATTAAAATGTTTAATTACCTTCAAGTTACACGTGTTTTTACAACTCTTGGTTCCATCATCATGTCATATTGCATTGGTTCTTCGTGACTTTTTTGCCAAAAACTCGACTCATATCATTCCGCAACCACCGTATTTGCCTGGTTTGGTTCCGTCCGACTTCTGGCTATTCAGCAAACTTAAAAGGTCAATGTGGGGACGCCGTTTTGATACGATTAAAGAGATAAAAACCCAATCAAAGAAGATTTTGAAGGCGGAGAAAGACTAATCCGACTGTTTCGAGGACAAAGGTGCATTTTTTGGACGAGAATTACTTTAAAGGGGATGAAATTGATTTGAAAGAATAAATAAAGAATTTACATTTTATAAACAAATTCATCTTACTTTTAGATCACAGTGTTATATAGGAAAATATTTAATTGCTTGTACGTACAAATTAACGATATGAGATAGTAAAAGAGCGTTGAAATTTATTTAATTTGTTATTTATCGATAGGAGACGTTGATTTATCAATCTTGATTTATAGGATATGCTTCAGGCCCTGGTTTCAGTTATAAATAGAATCGATAAAAACCGGTCGGACTGTTTCAATATACACATCCGATGTATAATTAACATATATGCAATATGAAATATGTGGAATTCTTACTGAATGTTACATTTGATGTTACATTGATTATAGGAAGACATGTGAAACTTTCTAAACATCAGGTTTTTTTTTAGTCAAACCGTTATAAATAACATTTGCAAATCATAGATTATTTTGTAAAAAGTTCATAAAATATAATAAATTGTTATATATAAATATATTTAATGATAGATTTTTAAATTATACTTGAAAAATTGAAACATTAAAACTAAAACCTATGAATATGAAAATGTATATAATTTATATTACGTTAAAACGAGAAGAATATTATAAAAAAATGTTGAGAAATACTGTATTATATAATTGGTCACAATTAAGAAACATTTTTTTAATGTTGAACACCATTTTTTTTTACATAACTTCCGTTCTATCCGTAAACAGTATAATATAACTACGCATATGTAAGCAGAAAAATAACATACGAAAGATTTTAGATAATCTCCGACCTAAGCCATAATAATGACATGAAGTAATTACAATTATAAAAAAAATAGACTAAATTTACGTCACTTAACATGACACGAGAAGATTGTCGTCAAAATTGCGCATCGAACCGTTAAATTATGCAACGGATTTAAACAATGTTCCTCGACAACGCTTAAAAATCACCCGAGCGCCAAGCGAATAATACAAATAATACATTAATTATTTTTTTTTTAATATAAAAGTGCAAAAAAAAACGATGACACGAATCTAGCATAATTATCGTGAACGGGTCACGAACGGTAGTTAAAATCGAAGTGAACGGGTTAAACAACCCGTTAATAGTTTACTGTTAAGCGTTAGGGATTTTTCGACATATATTCCATACTTGATGACAGAATATATATATATATATATATATATATATATATATATATATATATATATATTCTATATATATATATATATATATATATATATATATATATATATATATATATATATATATATATATATATATATATATATCTTCAATACGCATTTACGAGGTCGAATAACGTTCGATTGGTTGTCGGTTTTGTTCGTTCGCACTTGTGTCCGTTGGCGTTCGGTTCGACGACGTGGACTTCCTGTCGACAATCGGCGAACCGGAAAAGCGAAGAAAAAGCTCGAATCTTTCAATCGATACGTGGTAATTTTCGAATCGATAGATTTATTTCTACACTTTAGCAATTCGTATTTCATTTTTTTTTTTAATATAAACTATAGAAAATTTTTTAAGTATTCATAATATATTATTATATTTAGAATATTTTTTTTATTTAAAAACATTTTATTATTTATACTAATTATTTTATTTATTTTTTTTCAACAGGTCAGTTCTTTTTAAGTGATTTTTGGATGCACCAATTTATTCATAATTAATTTCAAGTAAGAATATTTTCTGTATCATATTTTTAAACATTTCAAAAAAACTACTTATAAAGTAAGCTCTGAGTAGTCTGATATTAAATAGTTTTTATTTTGGTCCAAAATTTTTATATTATTCATAGTTAATAATGTATATAAAATTTATTATATTTTTATTAAATATACATAATATTTATTAAATATTTGACTTGAATTCAAAAAAATAATAATCACTTTAAAAGTCGAGAAACCGTTTAGAACCACAAATCAATTCTCGATTGATTGAAAACATTCAAATTTTACACCTTTCTAAATAATTTAATATTTCGATTTATCTTCAAATATAAAAATAACAACCCCTAAGAGGCAAAATCGAAAAACCATTAGCATTTTCTTCGATCAGATCTAAAATGGTCGGATTTGAACCATTTCAAAGAAATAACGGCACCATCAGGAACACGATTGACCGTATTATTATTATGGCGAATATTTAAATGTTTTTTATTTTATTTTATTTTTCATTTTTATATTAGCAAAGGTGAATTTCGTGATGGGGGTTTCAATGACCTTGGCATCTATAACACCTTATAGTTCAACGACATCCAATTCGTTATGATGATTTGCAATTGTTATGAACAATATGGTCTTAAAATGCTATACGTCAAGAGGAATCGATCCAATACGCCTGATTCTCAATTAAATTTTTGATTTAATATGATTCAAGATTAAATTACACATTTTTTTTCATATCTATATATTTCGATATGATTTGTATTTTATTTATCTAATAATAAAATCTTTTAATCGATATTTTATAATGTACTAGTGTGATCAAAAAGTAAGGTGAAATAGTGTTATAAAACTCTTTTAGGAAGATAGATAAATTACATTTTTTCCTAGGTTGGTAGGACTGTCAAGGATCTGTTTATTAAAAGGTTTAATTATCTCCGAGTTACATGTATTTTTACAACTATTGGTTCTTTTATCACGATAATGCACCATGTCTTCGCGACTTTTTTGCCAAAAACTCGACTCATATCGTTCTGCAACCATCGTATTCGCCTGATTTGGCTCCGTGCGACTTATGGCTATTCAGCAAACTCAAAAGACCAAACATCTTTTAAACAAATTTACCTTATTTTTTTATCATAGTTATTTTTGATATTTTATATATATATATTTAGAAGTTTTGATTCATGTTTAAAATACAAAATTTACAATTGGTTTTTTAGAAAAATATCAAAAACGTAAATTTAAAATTCTGACAAATACGTCGATTGAAAATTAAATCAAAGATCCGACGTCCAGTTTCTCGCAAAGGTGAAACAAAACCAGCGCCGTCGAACTTTTTATTCGCTCTTACACTCATTATTATTTCCATCGCGAATCGAATTCAGAATTGTCGTTTCTTGACTTGATATCATTTTGTCTTTGTTGTCGATTGCCGCATTTGCCATTAACCACCACACCCGTGTTTTAAACGAGCCCGGTTTTTCATTCTGGTCTTTAAACCTTAGCGATGTCTCATCTTTTTTTTTTACACTCCCAGTTTTAATGTAACCATTATCGCAATAGTTCGATCTCGCATATTGCGCTGCAAAAGGCGAAGACATACGAGAAAAAAATTTGTACCAATTCGTTTCATTATAGTAAGCGTCAGTTTGTTTATGTGCGTCCGTGTAACGTCTGCCCTAGAAAAGTAGAGTGCGTTGAGATTCTGCACGCGCACTTGACTAGTCGAACAATTTTTATTTATGATATTTTTTTTTATTTTTTCGCGCATGACCGTAAAATTGATTTTCACGAATGAAATTGACTTTTCCTTTTTTCCGCTTTTTATTTCTCTTTTTTTTTTGTATAATATAAAATTTCGCTTCGTCTCCCGTCGCAGCAATTTTTGAACGGCGTGAAATCCGGATTTATAAAAGAGGAAAGTCGACATTGAATTTAATATCCGGTCGTAAAAATTTCGACTATATAGCACAAAACAATAATGATATAAAAATAAAAATGTTAATCTCTTAACAATGTAATGTATATAATTTAATATTGTTTACACATATATAATATTGGATTATCATCTCACAAAACGATCACAAAATATGTTCCATAATCTGGATACAAACGAACACTGTTTAAAAATTATAGACTAATTGCTTAAAGACAATTGAGCCTTAAGCAAGGAAGATAATTCAAAAGACAGATATCAATAAGTTGATATTGTTACGTCAATTACGAAAAAATATGCATTTTACAGTTAGAAAAAAATATTCAATTTCTGTAGTATCAACTAAAATAGAAATTAATGTAATTAAATATTTGTATTCAGAACTCGTCTACAAATTAAATAATCACAGATTTCAATATAATTATTATTAAAGGTGATAATTGAATATCATTTTACTATAGTTAAGGTAACAACGAGAGTGAAAGCTGTGAAATTGAATATCACTGCTTAATAACCGGAACAATGTAATTAGAAGAAAGCATTCAGTAACACAATAACCAACTCGTATATCGATAACAAGAAGTTAAGAAAAAAAAATGAGAATCCGCATCAGTGCATTAAATATGAAACGAAATTTCATTCGTTTCCTTTGAAATCGTATTCTATAACAAGATAAAAATCCAGCGCCGTGTAACTCTATAGATGAACCGAGTTTTGTTCACGTTTATATCATATATTATATTATATGTGCATATTATTATTTCGATTTAACATTTCGTCGAACATCTGTTGTTGTGTTGTTGTCGGTGTTGTCATCAATAAAATTTTAACATTTGTCTAATGGAGGCGTGTTTATAACAATAAACGCCTTCGCTTTTTGCCTCCGTGACAATTCGCATTTATTACATTACACACATTTATTTTATAAACCAATACGCGAACACATTCTATTATAATTTAATATAAATAACACTTGCCTATTTTGTGAGTGTTAATCTTTTAAATATCAAATATAAAAGAAAAACATACATAAATTTTAATTTAAAAAAAAACACTGCATGGAATTTTAGATGACAATTTCACCTTACTTTTTGATCACAGTAGTACATTATTTATTTATTATGTAAATTATTATTGTATCGAATAAATAAATATCGCTTTACACGAAACTTTCACAAGTATCGAGTACTTGATATATATATGTAATATTTCAATACAAAAACAAATCTTTCTTTGAATATTCAAAACACTATTTTTTTTCTCTTCAAATATGACTTTTTCCTTATAATAATAATATTTCAACAAGTCAGACACGTGCCATACTTCAAAAAAATTAATAAATATAATATATTCTTCGCTTAGATGTATTCTTATGACAAATTGCGCAATTGGCACGTACTCTTATGCGTTTATAGTTGTCAACTAAAAATCTTTCTGAAATGCGAATTTATTATAAGCAGTTTTACAAGCGCGCATAAATATAAATCTCGACGTGAATCGGTGAAAGGAAAATATAATTTGCATAAATGCACTTGCAATATTTCACAGGCGATGTTTCGAATGTGTTTATTAGTAATCGATTTCCGCGAACGGCGTCGAAATTAGCGCGATTTAAGATGAAATCGTTATGTTTGAAAATATTTAAATTACATAATAAACATTTATTTGCTATATAAATTCATCAATATATAAATTTGTCCTCTTCCTTATTATTCGAATATATAAAAGATCGTAATAATTTATTTCTTTCATTATCGACAACGATTTCATAATTAATGAAAATATAATTTTTGTTGTATGATATAAAAAAAAATATATTATATAATATTTTTTCATATTAAAATAAAGTATAAATAAATGACTTTTTTACGATATCTAGAATAATGAAATTAAAAATATTTAAATACAGATTTTTTGAGTTATTTATATTTTAATGAATAAACAGAATTTATTTAATAAAATCTACATTTAACATTAACAATTTTTAATATTAAGTAACATTAAATTTTTAATATTTTTTTATATTATTAATTATTATCTAGTTTAACAAAATATAAAATGCATATAAATATAGTAACATATATGATAATCGTAAAAATAAATTTACTGCTGATAATAATGAAACACGAACTTTCCATACAACGCAATTTGTAAACGCTTTTATATTTATTATATTTACAAAAGTCCTTTTCAACAAAATTATAAAACGTCATTATATTTCAATTTAATGTACGACATGCTAGTTTTTCAGCACTTTTCATTTAACAAATACGAATTTTATCGTCGGAAATGGGTTAAATTGTCCGAAACGAATCACGTTTATGGAAAATTTTAGCTATTTGTCACACTTTTCACGAATCGAAAGGTTCGATATTCAAATTTCACGGACGATTCGTTTAACACACAAATAAAATATTGAAAATTTACACACGCACCGTTTCACTATCTGTCGATTGAATCGGCGCATATTTTTAATCCGATTTCTCAATAAGAAATATATATTGAATATAATGGAATATTTTATTACCATATAGAAAATTCTTTTAAATATTCTACGGTTAATTTTTGATTGTCATCTTTTATTTTTTTTTTAATTGAGGATAGTATATTTACAGATTTTCTATAAAAACATCAAATAATTATAAAAAAATACTCATATTTATATATTTATACCCTTTGGCTTTTGAACTAAACGTTCATAATGAGCATTCTAAGAATTCTCAGACAGTTTTTAATGTCTAATTAAATTAAATATGAGCATTATATAAGCGTTTTCTCGTTACATTCCAGTTTGTAACGTTACAACCTCAAACTAACCTCACGAAGTACGGCAAGGTCATCTTTTTAATGTGAAGTAAGATGCAATGACGGTCGCTGTTTTCTATATATATATATATATTTTTAACGTATTAAGTGACGGCACGAATTTTTGACACTCTTTTTTTTTTTGTTCATCAAAAGAGAAAAATAAAGAAAAAGATTTCGACGAACGCTCGTTAATAGTCGAAACGCGGATACGTTGAATAGAAAATTAATAAATGGAATTTTAACTTTTATTATACGTATTAAATTATTAAATTTTTAAACATACGAAATTGTTGTGAATATAAAAATTAAGATCATTAATCACTTTTATAATGCATGAATATATGATAAAACGATTTTAATGATAATGAAAATCCTTTTCGTTTTACAATAGAAATTTTTAATCTTCTATCAAAATATTGTAATTATTTATTGTGATCAAAAAGTAAAGTGAATTTGTTTATAAAATGTAAATTCTTTATTTATTCTTCCATATAAATTTCATCCCCTTCAAAGTAATTCCCGTTGGATAAGAATAACTTTTATCACCGCTTTTTTCAGTCCTTGAAACAGTCGGAATAGTCTATATCCGGTATAGCTTTCAAGACCTTCAAGGTCTTTTGTGTTTACTGAATAGCTATAAGTCGCACGGAGCCAAATTAGGCGAATAAAGCGGTTGCGGAACGATATGAATCGAGTTTTTGGCAAAAAATTCGCGAAAAACCGATGCAGTATAACATGGTGCATTATCGTAATGAAGTAACCGAGAATTGTAAAAACACGTGTAACTCGAAGATAATAAAACCTATTAAAAATACAATTTATCTGCCTTCCTAATGCTCGGGAGTTTTATATAACAATTTCACCTTACTTTTTGATCCGAGTCGTATATACTCGATAGATGTCATAATTTATTAATGAACAATGCTGTCTAACGTTAAGAAACCATCGTTCTAGCACAATATGTACATTGCTTACAAAACTTACACTTTACAATTGAAATATTTCAAGCTTAGATCATTACAGTCAATGTAAAGACGGCAATTTGCATTGCACAATTGTCGACTGCGGCATATCCTGAACATTCTCAGGACATACAAAACGGTGCGATCGCGTTTCGTTATTGTAACAATTTTAACAGGGCTGTTCAATCGTCGTCGTTGTACAATAAATCGATCGATAATAACGATGAAAATTCAACACGAGGACGGTGTATTGTTTTTTATTATTGGACACGCACCTGCATCAATGCCATATTGAGCTAAATTGAGTCACGGTCTACTCGTCTACTCCGCTATGGGAGTTGCGCAACAGAAGTGTTCTTGTTTTTTTTTTTTGATGCGTTCTTTATATATATATATATATATATATATATATATATATATATATATATATATATATATATGTCTTTTTTTCTGCTTTGCGTACGGTAATAATTCAAAGTGCATTTTTCTTTTGCGAGATTGTTACCGATTGTGCAAAGTGCCAGAATGACGGAGAAAGTGGTCGCAGATACGCTTCGAAGACACAATGAAGACATACATCGTCGAACGTGAAACTTTTCTGTTATCTCATTGTGTGTATGTGTATTTTGAAATTTTCGACTTTTCTTTTAGCGACGGTCTAACATTAGCGTGATATGAAATTTTGACGTCGACATCAATATAAAATGATAGCGCTAGATATTATTATTAATTTTCTTGAGAAATCATTGTCGTTCGACATTGTTTTGATCTATCACTATAAATCCGTCTTTTCTTTCATATAAATATATTTTTATATCCGTCATTATATTATTATTTTTAATAATATATCGATAAAATAGTACTAATTTTATCGATATATAATATAATTATTTTGATTATAGAATATGAAACTTTCAGAAATAAAATAACAATTTCAGAAATCATTTTATTTTAATAAGCGTGTAACTAATTTTGCAATATTATAATACGATATTTATTTTTGTTCTATTCTCCGTATTTTAAATCCTTAATAATTTTAAATAAGCATTCATTATTCTGACAGTTGACTGCAAAAAGAAGAAAAAAATTACCAAACTATTTGACCCCATTAAACTCAGGAAAATTAGCGACGAACTCAAACAAGAGGTCAACTCAG
Organism: Leptonema lineaticorne; assembly: GCA_024500535.1. NCBI lineage: Eukaryota > Metazoa > Arthropoda > Insecta > Trichoptera > Hydropsychidae > Leptonema > Leptonema lineaticorne. The sequence goes on from JANIJI010000061.1 coordinate 1,899,236, forward strand.
ATATATTATTATTTTCATGAGCAGATATATACATTATTAATCATCTTTCGTATTGTAAAAAAAACATACAAAACACGCAATTTATTTTAAATTATAAATTATTTTCAATATTTACAATTAGATCTCAACGAATGGTTAAATATTAAACCCATATAATTTATTTATTTAATAATATTATATTACAATTTTCTATTATCGGAGACATCAACGAGCGGTCAAAACATAAACCGAATATTATTTTTTCTATGAGTAATAATTTTATCGGTTTTATTCGAGTTGATCAACACTTGTGGTCAACAAAACCGCTTCGGATGTCCATGTACGAAAAATACACGATATTATAGCTCGTCGACACTGTTAACTTTCACTATCTGTCGACAATGACGTCAACGAATGTCCATTTTAGCCACTAACACGCATATATATATATATATATATATATATATATATATATATATATATATATATAACGTGATATAATCGTGAACGAAAGGTCAACATTAAAAATATGCTTTTTTTACAATCTTTCGTACCGTGAAGATGGTTATATTATTCGTTTTTACGGTCATGATCGACGTATTTACTTTTAAAAAAAAACATGGCGTTCGATGATGCTATTGAGTAGAAATATTTTATATTGAAAATATATATATATAAATAAATGCATTCAATCCGATGTCATACCCTTGTCAGATGATGTACATAGTATGTAAGAAGTTTAATGCTAATTTAAGTCGTAATCATAGCGTAATTCAATCGTTTAATTCTGATTTATCTTTTATTATTTGATATATATTTATAAAATCTATAATACTTTAATAAAATAATAAAATTTATAATTATTAAATATCACAGTTAAACAATTTCTGTTAAAAAAAAGTCAATTACGAAATATCTATCTATAACTCATATGAAGCAATGTGGATGAATGTCAGATATTATAATTTTTAAAAGCGAGGTCAACATCGTAACATCTCCAAATCGCAATCGAATAATGTGAACGCACATTTACAACACACACACACACACATATATGTAAGATATATTATTTTTTTAGAATTATATTTACTTCTTTTCACCATCTATCTTAGAGTTTCAGTGCGTAAATCGCCGTTGCCTAATGACTATACACGATGAAAAGACCGACTCCATTATAGCCGCATTGAAAGACCGTTCATTTATTATTCATAGTCGGTATCATCTTGCACAATATCTTCGACATATCCGCTAACATGTAACGCAATTGTTGCTCGGTCATGTTAGAGACTAAATCAGAGTTCGCCCTTAACGATCGTAATTATATTCGTCGAGTCCTTTGTTATTTATAATATATATGACCACCGACAATAAATCTATTATATTACGGGACAACGATAATTTTCAATATTATCAATTCAAATTCTATTATATAATATTTATACAATATGAATAATTTATTTCAAAAAAAAAAAAATAACATTCAGAAAGCAATCGCTCCCTTTTGCAAACAATGTTTCAATTAACCCGCAGGCTAATTCGATTCGCGAGCATGTTTCATTTATTTATTTATTTATTTTTTGTTCTCCCGCGGATAGAACCTTGAATTTTATTAGTCATGATAGTACAGGATTATTTTCAAAATTAACCGGCACCGTGTTTACGCATGATTGCACTCCGGTATAACTCATTACACACGGCTCATTACCTCCTTATGGAGGTACGTAGAGTTTTGCGATTTCTTGTAACATTTGCGCCTCCACCACGTGTAACCTGTTTGTTTATATGGAGGCGATCTTATTTATTTTCTTTCTTTATTATTTTTTTATTTTCTTGTTCAGCTTCACATTCAGTCACTACTCAGGAATGTATCAGGAATAGCGTCTTAGATATTTTCATTAATATCCATCTGCAACTATTTAAATACTATGATTAATAACTCTCATATTTATTATACTTTAATTAATTGATCTATAGTTATCCATAAAATATATATGATATAAGAAATATTAATGTTTGATAAAAAAATATTTGAAATTATCGTTGTCAAACCAATATCTGCTATGTGCAAAACGTATATATTTAAGATACTCTATAAAAATGTACTCCTATAAAATTTTATGTAAAATAAATGTTTATATCATATTTTTAAGCATTATATAATAACTATCAAATGTTTAGAGTCAAAGCGGTTTTTTTTCGAAAATTTAGTTAGTCAAAATCTTTGAAAACTGCACATAGCAGATATTCATTTTTCAATTATCAATTTATAATTACAAATATTTTATTTTAATTTTCAACAGAAATAAATATATACAAATTAAACACAAATTTAATAATTCAATCTTATTATTATAAAAAAAATAAAAAACAAGAAATCGTTACTATGAATTAAAAAAAATAAACTACAATAATGTTAGTTTACTTTTGTAATAAAAATATTTAATATGAAAAAATTGCTTTAGTTTCAAAATTACTATGATTAAATAGTTTAAGCATTGAAAACGTAATCGTTGTTTACAGTAACCATAGACGTTCTATCCGGTTGAATTAATTCTTAACTACCCTTTCTCTTTAATAAGAGAGAATTATATTCTTTTTCTTTGACCGTTACTAAAAGTACTTTAACCTTTATATAATATTATTTAATTTTTTATTTCATGACATATTTGTATTTTTTCTCATATATCAAATATTATTATTATTATTATATAAACAAAATCATAATATTTCCGATATAACCCTCACGTTGTTCGTGTATCCTTATAATATTCTTGCCTGGCGGCTAATTGATTTATTCTTCTCGACACTGCTATTTTCATCATTTCGAAAATGAGAGTTAGTTTCGAATCATGCACTTGTTGCCATCGTAATTGACAACAAAGTTCAACGTTGTATAACTACATAATAATGTGGTAATTTTGCCGGCTCATTCTCACAGGAAAGATATGGTAGTCCCTTCGGATAGTAAATATTATGATTTGTTCTACGCATCCATATATTTATATATTTGTGTATTTGCATATACGTAAAAAAAATATTAAATGAATCTCAAAGTTGCAAATAGTAGTTAAAAAACGTTTTATCATGTAAATTATACTACCGTGATCAAAAAGTAAGTAAAACTCCCGGTCCTTAGGAAAGCAGATAAATTGTAATTTTTTTTCTAGATTGGTTGGACTGTCTATAATATTTGTCAAGCGTCTGTTTGACAAAAGGTTTAATTATCTTCTGGTTACAAGTGTTTTTACAATTGCTTCCTTCAACAGGATATTGCACCATGTCATACTGTATTGGTTCCGCAACCACCGTATTCGCCTAATTTAGCTCCGTGCAACTTTTGGCTATTCAACAAATTCAAAAGGCCAATGCGGGGAACGCCGATTGAAGAGATAAAAACTAAATCGAAGATCTTGAAGACTATAACCGAAAAAAGACTATTCTGACCGTTTCGAGGATTGGAAAAAGCGTTGAAGCTAAAATATAATATTATATTAACATGCTTTAATTCCTACTAAATATATTTTTTTTAAATATATTTCTAAAATAAAATTCGTTCATTATATTATCTTAATTAATAATTTAAAATAATTTCAAAATAGTAGAAAATATTTATTAATTAAAATATATAAACATACATATAATTCATTTAACAGTCGTAAATAAAATACGTATTTAATATAAGATATATAAATAAACGATTGCTATTCATAATTTTCATATAACGAGCAAAATCACAGAAAATTGAATATTACTGCGTCCTTATATTATTATTACGTTTGGATTATTAATTTTCAATTGATAAAATGCGTCTGTATAATTTCTTTCGTTCGATAAATAAAATCTTGTGTTTGTGTGCGATTTGTTGCGCTTAAATTATACCTGTTTACTAACACTTAATGACTTTTGTGATTAAATGCACATCTTCATTGAATATATATATATATATATATATATATATATATATTTAATCGGATATTCGTTTCACGCGGCGATTATTGCCGGCTTATCGTCTGCTGGTACCAATTAACCGATTATTCAATGAGCGCTCGTTTACTAAAAGTAATTATATTATAATCATGTTCAATTACATATCACACGCCCATATTATCATTATCTCGAATGCTATCTTCTTTATGAGCTTTTTAATTTTATATAATATATGGAAAATTTTCATAAGATCGTCGTATTCTTTCTAATGTCTCTAATACATATTTGTCAGTACAAATCTAAATATATCTTTTAAAATACGGCTAAACTATTTTTTGATATTCTTCATATATAAATTCATGATTTTTTACCCAGATTATTGTACTTGATAAAATGAATCTTAGAACTTTTTAATTTTCTTCTGATATCTAATGATATTTATAATATATTTTTATAACTAACGTAGATTTTTTTCAACATATAAAATCGCGGATTTCTTCATTACTAATATTTTCTATACATTTGATACAACAAAGCATACAATTATTCGAATTAAAAACTTCAAGCTCAAATCACATATATAAAAATTTTTCTTATCTTAATAAATATACATCTAACCTATTCAATTTTTGATAAAATCTCATATTTATAATTATATTACTAATCAATTATGACAACTCTAAAATATTTAAATGTCTTCGATATCCAAATGAGCACTCGCTTTCATATCTATATATGATAAAAATATTTTCATTAATATTTATTTAAACAATTTCATATTCCGATATATATATATATATATATATATATATATATATATATATATATATATATATATAAATACTATAATTTTATACGCTCAAAAAAAATCTAAATTGAAGTCCATTAAGCACAATCAAAGTTCACGCACATAATGCTTGACCTCAGATTTTGCATTAAACATTTCATTTGCGCAGAAAACAAAAATTGTATTCAACCGTCGAGGGTATTATTTTTTTTTATTACCGCCAATTATGTCCGATCATAAATCAATATCGTACATGTATGAACATTCACCGATGTTTGTATACATGTATATATATATATATATATATATATATATATATATATATATATATATACATTGTTCACAAATAACAGTGCCGCAGCCATTCGGTTTATTGTGGAACATTCGCCGTTTGATTCATTGTGAAGAAAGTTCACGATTCGAAGCCATTAATTACCGTTTCGTTGTTTGTTCTATCTATCTTTCAAATCTCGAATGTTTGTTGTACGCGTGTAACGCACGGGTTTTTACCGATCGTGTGTGGGACGCTTTAAACGGTGTGTGCCCGTAGATAGGTGATCGATTTTTTTTTATTATAACACTGTGATCAAAAAGTAAGTTGAATTTGTTTATAAAATGTAAATTCTTTATTTATTCTTTCAAATCAATTTCATCTCCTTGAAAGTAATCCCCGTCCGATAAAACGCACTTTTGCCAACACTTTTTCCAGTCCTCGAAACAGTCAGATGTCTTTTTCCGGTATAGCCTTCAAGACCTTCTTCTATTCGGTTTTTATCTCCTCAATCGTATCAAAACGACATTCTCGCATTAGCTTTTTGAGTTTGCCGAATAGCCAGAAGTCGCACGGAGCCAAATCAGGCGAATACGATGATTGCGAAACGATATGAGTCGAGTTTTTACCCGGGAGTTTTAAATGACAATTTCACCTTACTTTTTGATCACATCCTATATTTTTTTTAATGACTATTTTATATACATTTCATAATACACAGTCTAATAATAATAATGAATTAATTTATTCTATAAAATCATCATTTAATTGATCTGATATAAACTATTGTTCATTCTCATTGATTATATGACAATCATAGAAAATTTTAATAGGCCTAATGAGGCAATTCATTTCTGGATCCATTATCATTGACGCACGACCTGAGTATCCTTTTTGTATGCCAGCTATTGATCCCATGAACAGGACAAATAAAAAGCGACGATTCTTTATCGGAGGCTTTGTTCGCGATCGCAAAATGTGTTGTTGCCAATTAAAACCTTAAACCTATCATCTAACTCTTGACCGGCATCGAGAAGATCGCAAAGATGTCAAGTTTCAGATGTGATACCCAGATAATTCAGACGTCGACTCCTATATTTTATACGTCTTTCAGATGCTTTTAAATGGGGGCGCACTTGTGTCGATTTCCCACGATATAGGTTCGATTGAAAGCTCACGACTCGGTAAAAAAAATATATATATATATATAAATAGTAGCAAAAATGTATAGTATTTGATTTATTTAATTGCGATTTTTCATTTAGCCGTAGTCGAATTTTATTTAATTAATAATCATTTATTGTAATAGATCATATTAATGTTTAAATATATTACGTGGTTTTCGTGAAAATAATATAAATAAATAAACACGTTCTCTTCATATAAATTGCTTTATACAATACGAAATTTTAAGTGAAACGCATTCTTAAACTGTATTTGAACCACATAAATTCACGTTACGATTGTGAAATACGTCAATCATATTATTATCTATTATTTTTATATCGCAATATTGATTCATATAATAAATTATATATTATTTATCAAAAAAAAATGTATTACACTAAATATTTTCTTTCATATGTAAATTGACATCAAAAATATTTTAGGATTTACGACTCGATTATTTAAAAATAAATCTTTAAAGGTCATTTACATATATATATATATATATATATATATATATATATATATATATATATATATATATATATTATGTATTATATATAAATATAATATTATTTATATATACCGAATTTTATATTATTAACTCGGGTAGGTCAAGAACTATACCATATTTGGGTTTTGTCAGCCTCAAGCTCCGTTTGAGGCCTTTAAAAAAAAGAGAACGTGACCCCAAAATTAAAAAAATATAAAATAACATTCATAAATATAATATTACGCTAATGAAATATATATTTTTTTAATTTATGCAAATTTATTTATTTTGTTTCAGAAACTTCTTCGCATCCATCGGTGAGTCATAATGAGTCATCAACTCGAAATTTTCAATCTCAAGGTACCGTAATATAATAGGTATTAAAATGAGATGTTTTCATTATATTTATTAATATCTATTATATATGTATATATAGTATATATATATATATATATATATATATATATATATATATATATATATATAGAAAATCACGCGTAAAATTTCTAATATCCTCAATGATTTGACGTCAAAATGAACGCTATTAGAAAGGATGACTGACGCTTCATTGTAAATCCAATGTCTGCCTTTCTAATATAAAAAATGGACCCTTAAATGATCAAATATTGAATAAAAAAAGCTCATGAATCATCATTATTGATTCTTCAAAAAATATATATTGTTCCACAAATTTTGACGATGACAAAAGACCATTGTTGTATTATATATATAAAAAGATGTCTATTTATTATGGTATAATATTTGCATTGTCAAAACATACCATTGTTGAGTGTATGTATTCTAGCAACTTTCACTAGTTCTAGAAAAGCTCAAGAATACTATTGACCTCTAACAATGATCCAGGAAACGTTTCGCTATGGTAATGACCCTATCTTCAATGCAGATGCGACCTCAAATGCGCATATAATTTTGCGTATATACAGCGTGTTCGTAAAATTCTTACGTCACTATCGACTGTTATAATAACCGTATATGTTGTGCGATATATTTTTCTTTTGATATTTTAAATCGATACACATTTATAAAATTACATTTGTGCAATTCATACTTATCGTTTTTATTACATATCTTGTCTCGGCTTCCGGTTTTTCTCCATTTTTCATTGTTGTCCGTCTTATTGATTTTCAATTTAAATCGAAAACCGCAATATGATCGTCAATAAATTTAACCACTATTCCGAACATAATATGTATTGTTTCAATTTATTCTACTAGTTTATATTTTATATACTTCAAATACGATTTGTTTTCGATCGTTTTTAATGTAATTTATAACTGTTTTATATTGATTTGATCAATATTACAATAATAAATTGTCGTTTAGATTTATTGCCATTAAATAAAAAACATATTATTATATAAATTTCAATATTTATCTAAATCAAAAGTTTTTTTTTAAATAATAGTCCAAGAGCAATTTTTAAGATTATATAATTTTACATAATTCTTAGAAATAATAGATCGTCTTCTAATTATATATTTTCATATATCGATTTAAAAATAAATAAATCATAACATTTTTTACTATATTGTATCAAAGTTGTCAACTATTCATTGCCTATTTATTGATCGATAAATACTTTTTCTTCTAAACCAGCGGTTTCCAACCTGCGGTACGCGTATCTATAGGGGTACGCAAAAAAGCTATTATAGCGGAATTTTTTAATTATTTATATATATATATATATATATATATATATATATATATATATATATATATATAATTCAATAATGAAAAAAACTTGGAAACCGCTGTTTTCAACGAATCAGCTTTAAAATAGATATTAATAGTTAATAATATATCTCTTAACCAATCTAACTAACATATCAATAAATTTTATAACCATATATATATCTTCTCATTTACATAAAATGTACATTGGAAACATGTACACATTATCTCCTGTCGTGCGATTTTCGAATGATCATCGACAACTTTGATCGATGCACAATAATATTCCACAATAATAAACCGCCATTTTAGCACACACACACACACACACATGTACCATATATTTAATAAGTAATTCTTGTCGGTAAAACGGTAAAAGCAAATAAATATTAACGATTGTTCCATAACGTGTCCGATTATTGAAGTGTGTTTTACCTGTGTCGTTTATTGTTTTTTTTTTCAAAGTGTAGAATTACTTGCCATAATCGAAAATGCCGTTTTTAGCAAACGACTTGTCCGCTATTCGATTCTATGTATCATTGTTTTTATCTAATAAATACGTCTTGTGAGATGCGAATATTATTTATTCTATTATGACAATGGACGTGAAAGATGTCCGCATTAATTTTGTATGCATCTTTACTATTATATAGTATTTTATATATAATATATAACACAAAACGATATAGATGCAAAAAATAATAAAATATTCTTCATTTTTAATTAATTAATAAGTAATTTTAATCAAAATAATTAATCGTTAATAAAAATGAAGACTTAATTTATTCATTGATATCAAACTGTTTAGAATTCGAATATTCGTGTAAATATATTCATTTCATATATAAAATACTAAAAAATAATACATTTCACAAGAACAAGATTTAATTCAAAAGATCACATGTAACTTTAAAGCCGCAGGTTCTCTATTTATGAGATCTATAATATCGTTCGTAATCAGAGTTTTTCAAATATCTATCATCAGATTTCAAGATCTGTTCTTTCAGATATAAAAATAAATTTACGAGTACTGAACATTTCACACTGAAACTTTAAATTAATTCATCATATAGAATGAACAAGTATCGATTAATATTTGTCAGCTTCCGATTAACAAAACGCCGTCACGATCAATAATCGTTTTAATAAAATGCCGTCAAATCGCAACACTTCCAATAGTTTATTAAGTATTGAACAAAAATGACAAAAACGACAAGATAAACGATCGTTCGCTATTTCCGAACGACAAATTTCAACTTAAGACATTTCGCAACAGTTTCCTATCTACGACAATTGATCATTGTTGATCGATCGTCTTTTTGCGCAAACGACAATCGATCTAGTCTATCCAGTAGATCGACGGCACGATCGAATTTTAAATAGACAATTCGATACGTCGCGTCGTGTATTGTTGCTATTATTTGTCTTTTTTTTTTGCTTAGACAATTAGTCTTGTGAAATTGTTCTATAATACCGTATAAATATACATATGTATTTGACAATCAAAGCACAAAGGATAACACTGTGAAGAAAAAGTAAGGTGAATTTGTTTATAAATTCTTTATTTATTCTTCCAAATCAATTTCATCCCTTTCAAAGTAATCCCCGTCTGATAAAACGCACTTTTACCAGTCCTCAAAACAGTCAGAATAGTATTTTTCCGATATAGCCTTCAAGACCTTCTTCGATTCGGTTTTTATCTTGTCAATCGTGTCAAAACTATTTAAATAGCCAAGAGTCGCACGGAGCTAAATTAGGCGAATACGATGGTTGCGGAACCAAGGGTTGTAAAAACACGTGTAACTTGAAGATAATTAAATCTTTTGACAAACAGATGCTTGACAAATGTTATAGACAATTCTATCAACCTAGAAAAAATATTGCCTTTCCGGGAGTTTTAAATGACGATTTCACCTTACTTTTTAATCACAGTAATATAAATGTGTAAGGTTCGTTGTGGCTATCGATTTTATGTCGTTGAAGATCTAAAAGATTAATATTCATTCATGTATTTCGTGTTCTATAATTAACTATATCTAAGATCATATTATAAAAATTTTAACATTTAAATTTATATAAATAAATCACTGGATTAAATTTGTTTTTATTCTAAGATAAAATCATTCAATAAAAATGTCTAATAATTTTAATTAAAGCTAAATGTAAAGTCTTTCGTGTACTATTAATTTTCAATATTCATTATCGATGAATTTGCATTAAAAAAATACAATTAATAAGTCACGAAAAATATGAAGTATTCAAACCCAACGAGTAATTTAAATCAATATCGACCTAAAAACCTCATAACGGAAAATGTATTTGAAATATTTTACTATCTCTTATATACTTCGTTTTGAGTTTCAAGATCTTGATTATTTGAATGAAAGTCAATTAATCTTCATATAATTATTTTTAAATATTTCAAATAGAACTTACTATACATATAATAAATATATAAAAATATTTTCAATATATTTGTAATTTTAATTTTTGGTTCTGCTCGACCAAAATATTGCACCATATGATAATTTTTATATGGGAAATTTTGAATGTAACAATTCGTCGAATAATCCACTGCCGTGTAACAATTTTTCGTAACGTTCGCATCGAAACAAAAAAGTAAGCCTTTCGGCAATAATTGCAACAAATAAGAGCGCTTTGTAACTTCGATAATTTCGTTTTGATAATATTTTTAACGCCTTTTAATAGAGATCACAATAAAATATCTCCTGGGAATTCGTTTGCGAAATCGTAAAGATTCTAATCATTCCTTTAAATATATAAAAAAAAAACATTTACTACGATATTTTTTTCCATTCTTTCCAATTCTAATTCTATCTTACAAATTCTGATGTAACTAAAGTCATATTAATATTACGTTTTTTTTTTGTTCATCTTTAACTAACAGTTGTATATTGCGCATATAATATACTTTTTTTTTGTATTATTATCATGATAATCGCAAGTGAAAGTATTTATTTTTTATTCTATGTATGAAACGTTTGTAACTTTTTAATCAATTTATTCGTATTATTTTTTTATGACAAAAGCATTGTGTTAATTATGTTATATCATTTTAACCAGTTCGATTTGAGATTATTTCGAATTAAATTAAATTTAATATTTAATGAGCCTTGTAAAAAATCAGAGTTTTTCAGAGATTGTCTCCTTAGTGTGACCCCTAATATATATAATTTGTATATCTTCAGCAATAATAACAGCTGTTTTATAGCATTGAGTCACTAGTTCTATACATAATTTTAATTATATCATTAAATTTTGAAAGATTTATCACATTACCGTAATTTTGCTATATCTCAAATTGAAATATAAGTATCGCATTTAAATTTTATATAAAAAGATAACACTGCGACATTTCGGTAGACATGTTTAAAGCGAACGACAATATCGCCCCGGTCGAAATCCCATTATAATAATAGATTAGAATCATGATCGCACTGACACTGCTCCGAACGGCAGTGCTAGAGGAAGGCAAGTGTCACGAGCCGCCCTTTGACCCGCCCACCGGGCGGTAAACTAACACACCGACTAAGCAACGAGCCGCCGTATCAATGATTGGCATCTACCATAAATCACACAATACCGGTAATTAATACCGAACAAATTCACCGATGCCACTATGTGTGAGGTCGGAATATATATATATATATATATATATATATATATATATATATAGGATTACTTGATATATATACTACAATATCCGGTGAGTGCGAGAGTGCGTGCGCCCGAGTATATTCGCATAATTAATGTGCATATTTGCAATAATAAAAAATAATAATATTATATTTAATTTGTCCGGTTATCGTTGATGTTTTAGATTAATTTATGACTACGTTGAAATTTATTTATTTATTTAGACGTTTTAATTTTGTGTTTATGGCGTAATTAAATTATATGATTTATTGTGTATGCAGTAAAAAAAAATTTTTTTTTTCAAAAATATTAAATATTGTAATTGAGCACAAAATAAAATATTTACGCTTCGGATAAAATAGATAATAGATCATCTTTTGCTATATGCGCATTAACATCTGTAAACCGTTATATAAAAAGATTTATGATGTATTTAATCATAAAACCGCATTTACGCTTATAAAATATCATAACCAGTAGCGCAACAATTCTGTTAGAATATTCGACCTTTTATTGATTTTATTTTTCAATAAAATAATATAATAATAAACTTTCAAAACGACCCTCATATTAGTCAAATGTATAATATGTTGACATTATTCAAAAATATTCGCAATCATTGTAAATATATAGAATTTTCGATACTTTCGAAAGTGAAATCTTCGCAATATGTAGATGTATTTTTTTTGTCATTGATAATTGTATGTAATTTCATATTTTATATATATACCATATATATATATAAATAATGTTTAAATAACAAAGCAAACGATGCTTTAATCGCACGCAAATATTAAATTTACAATGCATGAAAAAAAAATCATTACATAAAATGGGCAGTACTTTTAACCTTTACATTTAGAATGTTAATAATCATCGTAATTTACGATCGTTTGCGATTGAATTCTATATGGGAATCTAAAAAAAAGTACATACTTTTTTTTTCACATTTATTAAAAATGTTATGCATTTTTATTATATATTATTAAGGATTTGTGTTTTGAAAAAAATGTGACCTATGTCAAATATCTTTTTTTTTTAATATCAGAAGTCGTAACAAATTATTTTCATAGTGAATTATTAGTATTACAATTATAATACTAATACATTTTTGTATATTTTCAGTTGAAAATCATATAAAATTTCGTTCAAATAAAAATATTCAAAAAATTACAAATAATATTACTTATTAAGTATTAAAAATATTTATTGATTATAATATGTATTTGGGATAATTATTATTTAATATTTTCAACTTTATTATGAAATATAATTTATTAGCATAATATTTTAAATATCATTTCTTTGATCATGAATATATTATAAAATTGCATTTTCAATTATGATTTCACATGAAAATTAATAAAAATAAGCAGTTACTCTCAAACTATAGATTTATTTTAAATTTATAAAAAAAATATAATTTATTATACTCATTAATATAAACAATATTATTATCATTGAAAACTAATTACACGATATTAGTTGATTTTATTTTATTTTTCCACATATAATATTACGTCTTTTTACTCTAAAAATTGCACAGTGAAAATAAAAAACAACCATCGACAATCATTAATGATGATGTTTATCGTCTATTTTTATTTTTTTTTTTAATAACATATTACCGAGAAAACAGCATCTTGACGTTGCATTAGAAATTCTATTACAGAACGGAAACAGCGAATTAATATCGATGATAAATACGAAGTATTTTCGATGAGATCATTTCTGAAAACGTACACACACACACAATATTTATTATATACGCCATAATGAAATACTAGTTTTTACCGATTAAAAAAAATAATAAATAAATAAATAAACAATCACTTCAGATGTTTGAATGTTCATAGATTATTAGAACGCGTTGTCGCGTTAATTTGGAAAAAATGCAAATTTTTAAATTTAAAATATGGAGTGTTGACCACTGATTACAAATACTATTCTAAAAGAATACCCCGAATGGAAGATAAAAAAAATAAAAATAGTGTGAACCGTTCGAAAATCGCACTTTGTTGCTGCTAATTTGCATTATTTTACGACTTTTAGCGCTGTATAGGCAAATATAAATTAAAATTAATAAATATTGACCGTACAACGGGAACGTGTTCGTTTCGTATTAAATGTCGAAAGGTTATTACCCCCTCGTTTTAAAATCAAAAACAAGACATTTATAATAAAATTGCCGATTCAATATGAAGATCTTTATAATGAAAAGTTGAATCTATGATCGTTTATTTTTTTCTTTTAGGCATGACCTTTTCACTTTTCGCATTAATATCAAACGTCGTAAAATTTAAACATTGTTAAAAAACGAAACCGTTTTTGCGTTCGGTACAAATAGACAAAGATCAATCAATCATTAGCCGACTCGTCCGAGTTCAACGGGTTAACTTTTAACACTCGCCCGACGGGGAAACGGTTTCGTTTAATCCAAATTTTCGCACTTCTATTTCTCGTATTTTCAAAATTTTTTTTCGATCTGCAAATATCATACGAAATGCTATATATATATATATATATATATATATATATATATATATATATATATATATATATATATATTCGAGTTACTCGTTTTGTAATTACACGAGCGCTAAATGCTTTCTCGGACGATCGTGCCTCATGTAATTGCACACCTCGAGTATAAATCGGATGGACTTTCTTCTTGTGTTTTTCGTTTTACCAGTTTTAATTTCCTTTGACTAATTATTATTATCGAATTTGAGGTTGTGCGGGAAATGTGTTTCCGGTGAAAAGGGCGAATTCGACTATTGCAATTTTATTAGAAAATTGTTGATATTATTGCATTTTTTTTTTTTAGTATTAAAAACTTTAATCGCGCAAAATATTAATGTTTTTTGTACAATAGAAACGTTTCACTATTAAAAATTTCTCCGCAAACAGTAGTAACCTTATTTTTTTGATAACAATATAATAATAGAAAATATAAATAAAAAAAATATATATAATAATAACAACATTAAATTAAATTATTCGTCTAACAAAACAGACACGAGACAACAACAATAATAATAAAAAAGAACTGGAAATTAATTATATCAACTTTCGTCAAAATTAGCGTTTCGATGCGAAATTCCGTTCACCGCCGATGAAATTATATTAAATTCGCGGAAATTGACAAATGTCAACACAATACTATTATTTTATTTTTTAGTATTATTTTATTTTTTATTTTCGTAATCTACACGATCTAGGACAGATCAGATATCGTACGAAATCAATTTGATTGTTGTTCGAAGAAAATTGTTATAACGCGAAGAAAGAAGAAGCCTATATAAATCGTTAATAAAATGTCATTCAAATATCAATTCTATTAATTTATTTATTGACATTATATATATATTATCGTTAAAGATAAATTTATTTTTGATATATTAAATTTCATATTTATATTTTTATATAATATCAAATCGATATAATACTGTGAATAGCCAAAAGTCGTACGGAGCCAAATCGGGCGAACACGGTGGTTACAAAACAATATAAATCGAGTTTTTGTCAAAAAAATCGCAAAGAACCAATTAAAGAACATTATCGTGATAAGGGAACCAAGAGTTGCAAAAACATGTGTAACTCGGAAATAATTAAACCTTTTGACAAACAGACGTTTGGCAAATGTTCATTAAAAAAATTTAATGATAGTTCACATCTTCACTTCTTGTTGAATATATATATATATATATATATATATATATATATATATATATATAACAGTAACATATATAAACGATATCGATCAATATATATACGAATATCGAATTACAATCGGGGGCCAAAGCCGACTTGACCCCCATATTTGAATCGATTCAATATTGATATTAAAATAGAATATCTAGGAAACTTCCTGCGGGGTTAACAGTTGCGGCACGCTATATCAATCGTTTTGATCTTGAAAAAAAAATAATAATATTAATAGAGCCGACATGAAGAAAGACCAGCGTTGATCACAATCCTTTCTTCAATAATAAATAACAAAGACGGCCATCGTCACAATTCATGCTGCAGCAGCCGCACAACGATTGACCATAAATACCGACGTACAAACATCACCTATACTAAATTACAAGTTATCTACAACGAAATTATATATAAATATATTTATATATATATATATGATATACGTTTATATCATTATATATATATATGTGTGTATATAAAGATCTAAGTCATTTTTGAACCACTCGAAATGCTTCAACGATGACGATGACTCAATATAAAACCGAACGCCTAAAATAACCAAGGTTATTTATTCTCTCGCAAATTTAACGAGTATTTTACTACTTAAAAATCACTAATATATTTTTTTTAATAATGATAAATTAAAATATAAAATATGCTAAATATGATTGAAACATATCCAGTACTTTTTCTAACAACAGTAGATTTTCTTTCATTTCACTGCGAATCGTAAACATTTATTATATTTCAACGAATATTTTTTTTCGAAATCAGGTTTAATTCCGATGCCGAGGCGAGTTACATTGAGGAAATTCATTTAAGTTCTTGTGGCTTATATAAAAAAAAAAAAATCGTACAGTATAATTACTCGGCTCAGTTAAATTAAACTGTAGCCGAGGTGGTTGACATATAATTGCATTTTTCACATAAACTCGAGACTCGCTCGGCAATATCGAAATAGATTAACCAGATGAATATTACATTCGTTTATTATAATATAAAATAATAACGAGCAATAATAATAATGGTGAAAATTGAAATTTGAATTCGTTTAATTTTTATAGCATTTGAATATTATTACAGTGTTTATTTTAATGAAATATTACTGAAAAGATGCTAAGTTATTACTCTTGTGGTTTTGAACCTGTCTTTCGAGATTCGTATAGTTAAAATTTTTACAGCGTTCAGTCGAAATATAAATAAACATTTTTAATGATAAACAAGGGATATTTTTCAATCTTCTAAAATATCAAAAAGAAGCAATCGATATCGCCTATTTGATGAGTAATCGTCGACAACAAAACGATAATCGCTATCATCCAGAATGAACTATGAATATATGAAGTGGTCTACTAGGTAACCTAGGAAGACACAGAAACGGGATTCGAACAGAGACAGCACTCGTTTTATAATTTCCTGTAATAAATTCGCGTTGAAACTCATTACTGGACTTTGTTGTCGTCTCTTTAAAGAACGATCAAACGATAAATAATATATATATAAATGAAATGTGGTGTGCATCACTGTTCCTATTCCTATTTCATATGCCTCAACACAAACGATGATGGCTTGTTTGTTTGTTTGTTTATTTATCTATCTATCTATCTACAGTTTCAACGCTTACCGTTTGAATTATATAATATTTATTCGCATCGTCGTCTGCTTACATATATTGAAGCGATTCTATACAAATTATCGCTTTATTTACAAATCGACTATTTGATAAATTTATCTTACAAAAAAAAAATCAATAAAATCATAATATATTTAAGAAAAAATATTGGTGATCCGTATCAACACTAGGAAATTAAATTAACCGGCAAGATTTTCGTTATATTTAATCGAGATTAACTCAACATTTATAATAAAAAATCGTAATCGTAATCTCGGTGGTGCATTTAACCGCATCGCCTCGTGCCTTGGGCAGGGCTGCACTACCGACACGTTTTAAAACATGATGGATATGATTGAAATAAAGTTAAAATTATCGGTTTCCAGATACCATATACTTCGGTCTAGCTAGAGCATCGGATTTTATGTTATCGTTTAAAATGAGCCGTTTTGACCACCGCACATCGTGATCTCTTCCAGACCCGTGCAATAGGCACAACAACAACAACAACAACAACAAGTGAGTGCCCCGTTATTGTTTACCGTGGTAAGTCTTTATCGTCATGATGCTGCAAAGCAAATATGATGAACGGCCTCGAATCGAAAACTATCGTCCCTAGACCTTCGGGCTACGGTTCCATGATCAGAGGTGGAGCTGCCGCAACCGTGAAACGGCTAAATTGCCTCAAAGAAACACCACAACGGTGATAATAACGCATACGAAAATAGCGGGACCTTATCGATGACACTTTATCTTTCGAGTTACACACACACACACATACATACATATATACGTTTATATAACGGATTGTATCGAATGAAGATGTTACTCATGTGAAAATTTGTATTTTGACTCATCGGTCACATAAACCTTCAACTATCATAAATCGACTTGATTTTTTTAAAATTATAAATATAATATAATATAACCGTATTTATATTTACAAAATCGTTAAATTTTATTTAATCTAAAAATTAAATACAACCTATATATTGATTTCAAAATTTCATCTGAAAAGAAGAGAATAAAATTTATTAGATTTTTTTAATGAATAACTTTTGCACTTTCACAATTTTACATGCATATATATATATAAAGCTAATTTTGGATAGACGGTATCTTTCCGGTCCCTGACCCAAAAGCATGGACTTGCTCCTAGTTTTTTTTTTTTTTTTTTTTTTTGGCATCCAAAAAGGAAATTTCGCCTTTCGACATTGAAAACTGGATTCTGCGAAAGGTCACCCGCAGTTAAATGCTAAATAAGTATGAGAAGAAGACGAGATGCAAAATAGAAAAATAAAAGAAAAAACGAAGAGGAGACAAGAGTTCGTGGTCGACCCGACCCTCGCGGCGGCCTACTGCCACCACTGAGGAGGACTTGTAACGGAACGATTCCAACTCCAAAGGAGAACGAATAGCTTACATTTAACAGATATGCATAATATCAGGGTTGTATCGTAACGGGTGATTTGACCGTAACGCTGTCACATTTATGTATATACTGTATAATTCACAAAATGCAAAATAATACGTGTCCGATAGACTATGCAGCTCGTCTATACTATTAATGTATTATATTTACAGACCAAAATGAATAAAAACCTACAGTTAGTCAGTTGTGCTCTAATCTCTTTGAAATTTCTTTCCGAATTCCAAAAATTTTGAAAGTCTAATTGTGGATTCCGGCGATGGCTCTTGCGTGTTTCGAACGAAATCATTTTTGTTTTTGTATCCGTTCATCAAATCGGACACGATTTTTCCCTCGTTCCATTGTGTCACCGCACATGAGCGAAACTTAAAACAACTGTTTGTTTGTCAAACGGCGATAAGACCGACTTGAGTGACATTTCAATCATCCGAAAGAGATCGAAACGCGAGATTTAACAGGAAAAAAAAAATTGGATCGAATCATACGCCCGGTCCGATATGGACTTAACGATAAGCAAACTGGAGAATAAAAAAGACCAAGTGAAAGAAGAAAACAATGATTTCTTCTTTTGGCTTCGCTGATTTTTTTTTTGTTTTTTCGTCACACTCGTCGGACAGGGCTGACAACTTGACGGTGGAATTTAAAAGAAGCCGTTTCCATTGTTGAGTCACCGTCACAGATGAGATCTATCATCATGAATTCCGTGTGGAGAAATTGTGTCACAAGTCAGCATCGATCATAGTCTTATAAATGAAGTCATTCTTATGACGTATATAGTATACTATTTATGTGGTATAGAAATTTTCAGTTAACTTCATTAACTAACAAAAATATGTAATTTTTTTTTTATCAATATAATATATTATTCAACTTAAATCAGCTACATTAACAGTGGAATCAATGCAGTCGTGAACACGACGTGTAACTATCGAATCGTTGAATACTTCATCGTCATACGTCGTCGAAACTTAACAAGAATCCATACCATTTATCAGCGGACGACGAGCTCAATTTTTCCAAGAGTTCTCGCGTCAACCAACCAACAAACTAATGATAAATGATAGTCGCTCGAAGTGTTGCCGACACGTTGATTATTATTGTGGGTGGGTTTTGGACCCTTTGGCCACGCGCTATATGAACAACAACCGTTGAACATAGATCGAACAACTTTCAAAATGGGGCTGTTGTTTCTTTCCCATGTCGCGCACGAGACTCGATATCATAACTCTTCGACGGCGGTTTGTTACTGAAACACGTGTAATATCTAACCACACCCCTTTAATTGTTGTTCAGCTCGAGCACCTCGGGTATTGCCCACCCTGGCCAGTTGTTCTTCTCCATGGACTTGACTTTAACTTGTATCGATCCGTTTTTGTTTTTGTTTTTTTTTCTTATTATTGCTGTTGTTGTTGTTGTTGTTGTTCTATTACGCCATGAGTGGATAAACTACAGCACGCGTGCAATTTGTGGCACGCTAGGCCATTTAGTGAACTACGGACTGGTATTAGCGAAATTATTACGATGAAATCTCGGTCTAGCATTTTAGGTAGATGATTGAAAACAAAAACGATAGATAGTTCAAATAAATTATACTAATGTAAATAAAACTTATTAAAATTTTTCTATTATTTCTACGTTATATTTTTTTCATGAACAAAAGCATTCTATATTATTTTTTTCATATATATATATATATAATTGATTATGGGACTCAAATTTTATTAAATTTATATATTGAAGCGATATATTTATTTGAAAATAGATAATTGTAGAAAGCAACATCTGCTCTTTCTCGACCATTGTATTCAGGTATAATGGATATAAATGGAACGCTTGCTCCCCTTATTTTCAAAGGAATTTTATATTAAGTATATATATATATATATTTTTCTTGAATTAAATCATAACAAAAATTAAAATCATTATTAACTATTAATATGTGAGAATAGAACAATATTTCGTCCCATGAAAAATTACATACCATTTGCATAATTATACCAAACAACAGTTGAGATTTTCTAGAGCCACTACGAGTCTGTCACATTCGCAGCAATTTTTCGTAAAATTTGACAGCATCCACACTTTGTAAATCCCTGTTGTACGTTTAAAACGAAGGTGTTTTTCATACGGTGGCTGCCAATGGGAAGAATCGACATTATTATATAGCGGCATTCTTCCGATTCCGACATAGTTTTGCCGATCGATTGTCGACAACGAGCGAACACAATGCAATCTATTTTTCTTTCAACGTTTATAAATCGACCGTTTGTTTCAACGATTTTCGCATCTATTTCATCTATAATGTACATATAGTTTGATGTGTATGTATATGCTTTATTATTATTATTATTATTATTATTGTTGAACAGGTAACTATAGAATTGAGCACGTGAATTCCTCAATGCATGCTTTTTAGATGCGAACATGTTTTACAAATGAGGTACTAAGTTTTATGTCGCGTGATACATTTTAAAATATTTCTTTCTTTAAGTCTTTTGCATAATAAAATTTTTCGTTTTATATTTTCAATGTCTATTGATAGAAAAACGTGAATTTATTGTAAATATTATTGAAATTTTCTTTTCTATTTTAAACTATATAATATTAATTAAAAATCAATATTATTAAAAATATATTAAATAAATTTAGAAAAATATTGTTTAAGCGATAAAAAAAATATATTACGACCTATTTAACTTTAACGATAATTTTATATCATATAACACTTATCTATATATTTATATAAATATACTATATATTGTATTAATGTATTAATAATTTATTTTTGTCACTTTTATATGTATAAAAAATATTAATATTTTTTTTTTAATTTTTGTTTATTTCAATATATATATATATATATATATATATATATATATATATATATATATATAGAGAGAGAGAGAGAGAGAGAGAGAGATGTGTATGTATGTATGTCTGTATGTCTGTATGTATGTATAAATTTTGTCTACATACGATAGATGTCGTTAGTCGACACCGCTAGATAACATAACTAATATCGAATATGAGTACAAATAGCACGCAAAAACTGCGCAGCGTCACTCTGGTTTCCCTTCAAAACGCATAAATCTTTCGCCTTTTACTAAAGATTTCCGTGGAGGGGAACACTCTAATGAGTCTATAGACAATTTTTTGTTTCCCGTCTTTTGACGGGACCTTATCTTTCACACTTTGCTTTTCTCCAATTTTTAAAAAGGTCTTCTAATTAATGCATTTAACTCTTTTTATATAGCAGTTCATGCGCATTATTTGAAACGTTTATTTCAAATTTACGCCATATTGTGATCAGTCTAAGTATTATCACATACAAATATTCTGATAAATAAGTTAATAATTTAATTAAAAAAAAAAAAAAAAAAAAATATATATATATATATATATATATATATATATATATATATATAATCTCGATAATCGTACAAATAATTAGATCGATATTTTGTTCAGACATTGGATCGAACAACTCTCAAAGATTCAATCTTGTTACAAAACGACATTCAATAAAGGCAATTTCATTTTCTGAAACATCGTTTCATACACAAAGATCGATTATATTTGTTTATTTATTTTTATTTTAATAATATTTATATATATATATATATATATATATATATATATATATATATATATATATATATATATATATATATATGTATGTATATATATATAATGAGATCGCACAATTGAATCTTTTGTCGACAAAATTGAATTTGCATTTCAAAATGGCGCCGCCGTAATTGAAACTTTGACGCTCTCCGTGTTGATGATAATACAAACTTTTTTAACGGATTAAAATCGATTATGATTAAATATAATCTATCTACAATTACTTTAGTCCATGAATGAATATTGAATACACAATGATTTATAAAAAAATAAATAAATATAACGTTTCTATTGTATATATGCATTGTCTAATTTTTAATTCTGAGAATGTTGTATACCATATATATTCTATTGTCACACCAACTTTATGAAGTTCTATATCGGTTAACGACATTTTCACTTTTATTTCATTTTCATTTTTTATTTTATTTTCACGCCTTTGTTAATTCAACGTGCGACACGTTTGATAATATGTATTGTTATTTCATAATAAATCGTCACAATTATGTGGGTTAAAATAATATAAAATATTTAAAAAATGCAATATCGACTCGTAATACATAATTAACACTGTGATCAAAAAGTAAGGCGAATTTATTTATTAAATTTAAATTCTTTATTTATTCTTCTAAATCAATTTCATCCCCTTCAAAGTAATTCCCGTCCGATAAAACGCACTTTTGCCAACGCTTTTTCCAGTCCTCAATACAGTCGAAATAGTTTTTTTCCGGTAAAGCCTTCAAGACCTTCTTCTATTCGGTTTTTATCTCCTCAATCGTATCAAAACGACATTCTCGCATTAGCTTTTTGAGTTTGCCGAATAGCCAGAAGTCGCATGGAAACAAATCAGGCGAATACGGTGGTCGCTTGGCAAATGTATAAGACAATTCTACCAACCTGGGAAAAAATTATAATTTAT